>WURV02175411.1:0-13868 GCA_011762755.2 Epimenia babai | reverse complement strand
TCGGCTCTTGCCGGAAGGTCGCCGGAGCAAATGATAAACCGGGAGCCTCCGCCGTCCGACTGCCCTCGCTTCGAAGTTAGGCCTCGCTATCCCGTGGCTCACCAGGACATCGCTGCGGGGCAAGTCTGGCGTGCTCGCCACGTCAGTCTGAAGGCTGAGTATTTCAAACGAAGGAAGCATCTGCCCGACATCATGCTCGACGTCGCGGCTTGAGTCGCTTTGCTGTCGAATTTTCGAGCTTGCCGGCAGCTGGCGAGAGCGCACAGCTCCATCTTCAATCACAAATGCATCACAGGAGCCATCGCGCTCAGTCGATTCGACGCTGTCGAGTCTCCCGCGTGCTGCTGACGAGACCTCTCTGAGACTCGTTTCGTGACTAAAAACACTGCTCATCTGTTGCTGGAATTCTCCCTGACCCGCTTCACCCAAGCGCCACCGTTCGCCGTTCCTTCGCCACCATACGCTGGCACCGGGGACTGCGCTCCCGGATCACCCAGGCCAAATCTGATCCCTCGCAGTGATCCACCGTCTTCGAGTTGTTGCGCGAAGACGCCGCTCGCCGTGGCCCAAACGACGAGAAAACCATCACCTTTCGAAACGACGCGAACACCCGTCTTCGCCTCAGGATCGGTCACATCGATCTCAATTTCATCTCCGATCGTTTCCCCATCGAGGTCGTAAAGCTGCCCGTAGACGTCTTGGCGGAGGGCGTTCCGTGAGTCGGCCCAGACAGCGAGCAAGCGATCTTCGCCGTCCACTTGCCCCGCAGCGAGATCAGGCGCCTCACCAATCACAGCATCTTCCGGCAGAACGGAAATCGAGCCAGAAACGCCTGCTAAATCGCTCCCATCGCAGTCTTCATCAATACCGTTCAGGGGCACCTCGATGGCGCCAGGAAACACTTCGCGTCGCGTGTCATCGCAGTCTTCACCCTCCGGCGTCGCCGCGAAGCCATCCCCATCCGAGTCGTCGCCCGTCGGAGACCTTCCCCCTGTCCCGTCTCCGTCTCCGTCGCCCGGGTTCTGATCTCCGTCTCCGTCGCCATCCCCGTCTCCGTCGCCATCCCCCGAGTCACCTGCACCGCCAAAGCCGGACCGCCTCGCATCTTCTCCCGAACAGTCCTGATCGATACCGTCACCGGGAATGTCGTCTGCCGAGGGGAAAATCGTCTCATCTCGGTCGTTACAGTCGAGCTCGAGGGGCCAACCATCATCATCCTGGTCTGGTCCGAGTCCATAGGGATCGTCTTCGTCCCCGCTGCATCCCGGAGCTGCCGCCAAAGCCAACACCGCGAAAGCCACCAAGCCTGAACCGAAGCGAGAAGAAAGGCGAATCATGTGCTGGCGCTACCAGGCGAAACCAAGCGTCGCAAGGTGGAAACCATGAGGTGTCCGGGTGATCAGCGCTTCTCACCCCTGGGGGCTGTGGGATTGAAACCGAGCGAGTCAAAGCCTTAGAGGAAACCCTCAACGCTCTCGCCACAGCCCGTCGTATTGAGCCACCCTCCTAAAGGGTGCATCACCTCCAACTGATCGCTAGAATCCAACTGTGTCGACGGAGAGCCTTCCAAAACCAACCGCGCATCTCGATGAAGTGCAGGACGAGAACGGGGTCGATTTGTCCCTCTTGCGAGAAAGCCTCAAACTGAGTGTTGAAGAACGTCTCAAGAGGTTGGAAGAGCAACAAAGATGGGTTGCGCAACTCCGTGACTCTGTCATCCGTAGATGAACTACCAGCTAGCTCTCGAAACCCTGATCAGTCATCAGGTTGAGTTCGTCCTTGTTGGGGGCGCTGCGGTGGTAGCCCATGGCTCTACACTCACCACCCAAGATCTCGATATCGTCTACAAAGTGGCGCCAAACAACGTCAGGCGCCTCGAAGCTGCGCTCCATGCCCTAAACGCAACCGCTTACGGCGACCCGAGAAAACTCCGCTTCAGTTTCGACCACCTGAACAACTACGGACACCATCTCGCGGATACGGATGCAGGAAGGCTCGATGTGCTCGGTTCGATTGGAGTCAACAGTCAGGTTCACTACGAACACTTAATCGAGGAAGCCGTCACGATACGAGCGTTCGGATTGGAAGTCTTCTGCATCTCAATCGATCAACTCATCGCCATCAAGAAAGAGTTGGCACGCCCTCGAGATCTCGTTGCAGTCATGGAGCTTGAGGCAATCAAAAAGCTCCAAGCAGAGTAAAACCAAGCGTTCCGCTCGACGCCCTCACATCTCCACCCTAAGGTTCCCCCAGCCCTCCATTCACTCCGCGAGCCATGACTCTTTCCTTAGCTCCTTCCTTGCTCTCTCGCGCCCTTCCCTTCCTCATCTTGGGCGCTGCTCTAACTGTTCCGGCCTGCGGCAACAGCCCCGACGACTCAACGTCGACCGGAGCAGGAGGGACGACTGGAGAAGGCGGCTCGGGCGATGGCGACGGCGACAGCGATCCCCCGGAGTACGTTCCAACCGGCGCCGCATGCGAGTTCGGCGACAACGGAGCGAAATGCGACCGAGACGATGCCCTCGCCTGCACGCCAGTGCTCGCGGAAACGGGAGCGCCGTGTGACCGAGACGACGACTGCAACGCGGGAGAACTCTGCTTCGTCCAGATGGACACCTCCTCGGAGGCGGCGGGGGTCTGCATGCGACTCTACGGCGAATGCTTGGAGCCGATGCCCACGAAAGATGGCGCCGGCTTCGGTGAGTCGTGTGAAGAGGACAGCGACTGCGCGGGAACGTGCGTCGAAGTCGACGATCCCGTCTTCGAGTGTGAAGAACATTGTCGCATCGGCGCGACGAACGGCTGCGGGCACGACGACATGGCAGAGGCAGGAGTCGCTTGTGCCTTCTTCGCCTTCGATCTCGATGACTTTGGAGCCGACCAAGGCGAAGGGGACGTCGGCATTTGCGCCTATCTCTGCGACTGCACGGAAGACTGCCCCGGCGAACAGAAGTGCTTCGACAATCCGACGAACGGCTTTCCAGGCGTCTGTACTGGCGGTGACGTCCCCGACGAGCTCACCGAGTGCCCAGACATGAGCGCCGGCGGATCACGCAACTGATGCTCGCCGCGCGCTCACTCTTCGTCACCAGCCTCGGCGCGTTGGCTTGGCAATGTGCTCCAGCGACTGAGCGCCCACACGAAAAACAAAGATCCGTCATCAGCGGAGAGGTTGATGACGCAACCTCAGCCGTCTTCTTCGTGGAGGTCACGACGACTCTCGGTGTTTCCGTCTGCACGGCGACCCAAATCACCGAAAACCTGCTCCTGACTGCAGCTCATTGCATCACCGGGCAGTTTCAAGCGGTCGACTGCGAAACGGATGTCGTTGGCAGCGCCCTCCCTATTGGTAACTTTAGGGTTACCAATGAATCTGACCTCACCGGTGCACCTGATCCGAGTTGGAGTTTCCCGGAAATCTCGGACCTCCACTTGCTTCACCAAGGCGAGCCTCTGTGCGGCGTCGATCTGGCCCTGATCGAATTGACCGAACCAACTCCCTTAGCGCCTTCACTCCCCGTGACCACGAGTCAAGCGCTCACCGACCTCAACTACCGAGCCGTTGGCTACGGAGCCGTGCATCCCAGCGGAACTGGAGAACGGGTTCGCCGTTCTTCTGACCCCCACACCATCGAATGCGTCGGAACCGACGCGTGCCAAGGCCTTGAAGTGACCGGCCTGGCTGGTTCACCAGCCTTCACGGCGCCGCCCGTCGGGGGCAATGAATTCATCGGTGGCCCGGGAGCTTGTCCAGGTGACTCCGGCGGACCAGCTCTCGTGGATTTCGATGGTGAAGAGGCAATCGTCGGCGTGCTCTCTCGCGGAACGACGAATTGCAACACGAACATCTATTCTCGAGCCAACACAGAAAAATTGCTCCAAACCGTTCGCGAGCTGACGAGCGGAGACATCCCCGAATGGGCAGAGCCGCCGTTGGATCCAATCCCGCCAACCGAAGGTGGACAAGGCGGCCAGGGCGGACAAGCTCCCGCCGAGCCCCCGGATCCACCACCGATAACTTCCGAAGATCCCTCTTCGCCGCGTGAACCCGACGGCTGCAGTTGCTATCTTCCGGGCTCTCGTTCATCGAACGGCGACTACCGAACCTTGTTGACTCTTCTTTTCGCTCTGGTTTTGTTGGGGGCGCTCCGTCGTCGCCACACCGCGCAACTAGCCCCATGAACGCAACATCTGGCCGCCTGCTCATTCTCACCTTCGCGCTGAGTGCCCTCGCTTGCAAAAAAGAGGTCACCACAACCGAGGGGGTGACGTTCGAATTCGAATGCCAGTCAGGCGAGTGCACGCTCTACGAGAAGGAGCCGCAGGGCGACAAGAAGCTGGCCTACCTCACGCAGAACGAAGGCCGAGTTCTCACCGTCTGTCCTGCTCATAACCCAGGCTTCAACTGCCGCCCCGTGGAATGCGACGACACGACGCCATGCGCCGCCCTCGGAGGACAAGACTTTTCTTGCGACAAAGTTTGCCAAGCACCGACTCGCGAACTCACACCTGCCGACAAGCTTGCCCTGTGTCTCGCCGGAACCGGTGAATGGAAGAGAACCGCCAAACAGCTCCAACGCCTCACTCTCTCGCGCGGCTGCAGCGGCGACTGTTTCCTACCTGCTGCCTGTCGCAAGCTCTGATCCCCAAGCAGGCTCTTAGCTTCGTAGGAAGTCTTCGATACGCGGCAACATCTGGAGATCCTGAAACGTGCGAAAAGGTGAACACGGAACCGGCGCCTCCGGTGGAATCACAGGGACTTGCCCCTCGATCGTTCCCAACATGTCCCGCACGATACTGGACACACGCCCTCGATCGATCAGATCACTCACACGATCCCTCGACAAATAGACAGCGCCGTGAGGCCCGTCCGCCAAGAAGATCTCCTGCAGCTCTCCGTCGCAACGCCAATCGGAACGCGCATAGAGAACATACGAATCGTCTTTTTCGGAGCTCGCACCCATGACCACACCTCCAAGCATAGTACCACCAGAAGTCAGCGCCACCGGACGAGATTTCACACACGAAACGACTAAATAAAGTTTCTGTTACATTACGCACTTTATTGTGATTTAGACTCATAAACTTGACTCACGCGAATTGATGTTGGCGAGCCTGTCTTTGGGGTTGGCAGATGAAATGAAGCCCAACTTGTGGAGCAACTCAGCGAACTGACGTCGCATCTTTGCCAACAGCTTATCGTGTTAATAAACAACGGTACATTAACCTTTCAATCACGTTTCGCCTTATACACGAAAAAAAAGTGCAATAATAACAATAATGATGATAAAAAATGGAGAAAAAATCTGTTATACGCTGCGTTCACATGACAATTGCCCTTTAGTATTTATTAGACAATTTTTGACATGTAGTAGCTATTGCTGAATTTTTTCCCTGTACTGTTTTCAGTGACCGTCCAGTATTTATTTAGTGTGCGTTCACTACCTTCTCATTGCACCTGATGAAGTATACTTGTGTACAAAAGATTGTGTGAATTATTGATCTCAGTTAGCCTATAAGGTTTCACCTTTACTTTTCATTTTTTCTTCTTGCTGATGTTTTATGGTACAATGCTGTTTTCGCTGTACTTATATTTTATAATAATTTTAACGGCTTTGTTATAAAAAGAAATACGAATTGAAAATATAGTTATGCCCATGCTTTATCGCAGCAACAACAACTTACAAAGAGGGTGCTTTCGGAAAGGAAGTTATCCCAGCAGAATGACCTTGACCCTCCTCGTGACCTCGTTTCTTCCCAAGCCTAAAAGGCGGATTAAATGAGTGATTGAAATAAAGGATATGAACATCTTATGGACAAGAAAATGAGTGGGCACCACGCACCAATGAAGATTAGGGTATAACGTGTTACCCGAAAAGCTTAGTGGGCAATGGGAGCTAACTCATGTTACCAAAGTATCATAGTGGGAAATAACTACTGTTACTTGAAATAGCAAAATGGGAGATAACTCGTGTTACCTAGAAATCGGATAGTGGGAGATAACCCAGGTTACCTGAAACGCATTAGCTAGCATGATGTGATCACTTTTGCTATTTCCTGCGAGACGTCGGCGAGCGCGGTCAGACTCCTGCTCTTTTCCCTGAACAGTTGGGAAAAATGACAATCAAAATAGAAACTACGAAATATACATGACATGTGAAGTATTTAAATTATTGTAACAGCGTGATTTCGAAGAAGCAGAGAGTATTTATGGTAATGACATGTCATAAATACTAATATAGACTAGGCAGAGGGACAAATATATAATGTTAACTTATCAAAGAAATAAATAGCCATCAACTACGAACCGGCCGTAAGAAATCGCTCGTCTGAACGTACCAAAGGAATAAGAAAAGCATCTTTGAATGATAAACTGGCGGCCACGCTGAGAATTGGGTCAAGACAACAGAACATCGCCCCAAACATGATCATCTTCCCTGTGTGTGGGTCGAGGGGCATGCGCGCCAGGTGGTACCCGAGGGCGGTTAGACGCTCCTCGCTGTCCATTGCTTTCTGACAACAAATCCACGAAATGCCGCATACATTGGGGTAAATCACCTTTTTCTACGCGACATTTGTTGCCAGTCGTTCCGACTCGTGTGGGTAATTTCCGCTTTTCCAAAACTGGCCCGTTTCCGTTAAACGACATTTACTGGGTAAGTTACATGCTTATACTGCAGTAAACATCAGCCTATCAAAAATCGGAAGGATAAGAAGACGTGCAACAATTATTAATCGCGAGAAAACTAGCATAAAATATCCTGCAATTTATCGAGTCACATTTCTTGCTGGTGGGTCTGTGTATAGCTCGCGTTTTTCATTATTCTTGTCATAAACGCCTTGTCGTTCCCAGTGTCTAACTCATAACACTGGAGAGCCATATCGGCACTGCGTCGGGACGTGATACTCACGATGGAGCGGAGCGTGTAGATGGCGGACTTAATGGCAGACGGTGATGGCGGTTCGATAGCCTGACTGATAAATTCCTCGATACGCCCCAGCTTCAGCAGCTACAACCCAACGTAATTACAGTACACGATCAATAAATCACGATCAGAAATACTATGGTGGCAAGGCAATTTAGACCCGACAAATTAGATACCTATTAATAACAACTGTAAAAATGACAACTTATCAAATAACAACTTTATAAATTACGCAGCAATAAATAACTGGTGTATTGCAACGTAACAATTTAAAAACAAAGTATAAAATAGAATCATGAGGACAAAGAGGCCTCAAGATGTCCACCTGAAAGAAGAGAAAAAGACAAAACAAGAAATCAAGGAGGCCTTGTAAATATTACTGTAAAACGAGAAGACAACAAGGAGACTGCCTGACATCAAAACCAAGAGGCCGAGAGACCTAAAAATACCCATTAAGATACTGAAATAAGAAAATATAGATATGTGGATAAACCTTGGCTAAAATCACCTCTAATTGCCTAAATAAAAATGACCTAAACAAATCTGAATGAGATCTACTCAGACTCTATCTGCCAAATGGACATGGAGAAAGATTTTCAAATGAAAAAGTCGATAGACATTACCCCCATCATTATTGCCATCATGACGAGATGCTTAACAAATCTGAAAGATACTAACCCAAAGACAATATCTGCCGAATAGCAGACCTTCGCGATAAAGGGTTCATGAGAAAAAGATTTTTCAAGCAAAAATACAAACATTAACACAAGTTACCTCCCCTAGCTACAATGACAATACCATGAACAAATCTGGATGAGACCAAACCCAGAACAATATTTGCCAAATAGCAGACCTCTACGACAAGCCGTTCTTGAGAATTTTTTAAGGAAATGTTAACATCGGACGGATGGATGGACGGACAGACGACGGACAAACTCCGATCTGAAAAGCTCACCAAGCATAAGCTCACGTGAGCTAAAAAGGTTAATGATAAATGACGATAAATTACACTTGACAAATTACCACCAGATCAATTACAATAAGATGGATTAAACGCTGATGAATTACGTTCGATAAATTACACCCAGAAAAATTACACCCCAACAAATAACGACGCACCTTTATTTGGAGACAGAGTTCCTCGAGATTACTCCTCAACATCTCGGCGGGCAAGTAATCCTGGAAGGTGGACTCCTGTAGCCGCGTGTACAGATGGTAGCTCTCACCCGGCTGGACCCTGGGACACCATTATTCGTTTTGTGAATCGAGTGACTATTATAACGATGCAGGCGGGTAACGCACGGATGACAAGACGCACGGAAACATGTAGAGATTATGTCAGCGGTGCTAAAGACATTGTGGGTGGTCGTACAACAAAAAGAAACATGGCTTTCATGCGAGAGGCTGCGAGTTTAAATCTTCGCGAACGCAGAGGTTGTTCCCCGTACCAACAAAACTACGGAAACAAAGAGAGGGGAGGAAATAACGAGATTTTCATGCTTGAAAAAAGCAAAAAAATCCGGAAAATTTTCAAAAAAAAACTATCGTATTTTGTAAAATTTCAATTGTAATTGTGACATCAGCTGACATGTAAAATTTCAATTGCAATTGTCAGATCAGCTGACAGGTAAAATTCCAATTGCAATTGTGAGATCAGCTGACATGTAAAATTTCAATTGCAATTGTGACATCAGCTGACATGTAAAATTTCAATTGCAATTGTGACATCAGCTGACATGTAAAATTTCAATTGTAATTGTGACATCAGCTGACATGTAAAATTTCAATTGCAATTGTGACATCAGCTGACATGTACTACCATAAATAAATCAACGTTACAAGGTTGCCTCGTTGCTTTCTTTCCTTTTCTGGATGTCTAAAGATGTCATCGAGCTCACCTGCCGGCGCGACCGCTTCGCTGTTTAGCGTTCGCCAGCGATACCGGCCGAGACTCCAACGTACACAGGTTGATCTCGGGCACGAAATCCTTGACCTTTATCTGGCCGCAGTCGATCACAAACACCACGTCGTCGATGGTGATGCTGAAATTATTATCACGTGTCACAACCACACGTATTGTTGGATAGTCAAGGGAAGCGGATAGTCAAGGGGAGTGGATAGTCAAGGGAAGTGAATAGTCAAGGGAAGTGGATAGCCAAGGGAAGCGGATAGTCGAGGGAGGTGGATAGTCAAGGGAAGCAAATAGTCAAGGGAAGTGAATAGTCAAGGGAAGCGGATAGTCAAGGCAAGTGGATAGTCAAGGGAAGTGGATAGATGCTTGATTATCCTTCAAGGTTGATATGCGAGTGTCGAAGGTGTTGTAT
Source organism: Epimenia babai (assembly GCA_011762755.2). Lineage (NCBI taxonomy): Eukaryota > Metazoa > Mollusca > Solenogastres > Cavibelonia > Epimeniidae > Epimenia > Epimenia babai. The sequence continues at coordinate 4,618 of WURV02175411.1, read as the reverse complement.
CAGCGCTGAATAAACTGCATCCGAGAGCTTTTATTGGCCAATACTTGCAATCAATAAAGTACTTTTTTAAATAGACTACTTAGATGATAAAATAATCAGAGTCAGCAACAATGAAACCCAATGGGCAATAACGACGCTACTTCAGCGGTCAGCTGCGTCCATGCCCTCGGGTCGGAAGTGTCAAATCATTACCTGGTCTCGGCAATGTTGGTCGAGATGATAATCTTGCGCACGCCGGGGGGAGGTTGATCAAACACCTGACGCTGGTTCGTGGTTGGCATGAGGGAATGCAGCGGGATGATCAGAAAACGGTCTGCAATCGGGGAACGCTATATTGTTCAGGGAAATCTTTACATGCGGAATCAAGAAGACCCTGGATGGGTTTCTCAATCAAGTCAGTAGACAACCTGTGGTTTTTTTCAAGTAAAAGCCCTTGATATTCAGTCTCCTCAAGCGAGTCTGGGTACTCCTCGCAGTTTGGTTACTTCAAGGGCTTCGCGTTTCTGAGGTCGCAGAGTTTTGAATGTCCTCTAGATCCTCTCAGTGGTGCGTACCTCATCGTAATCTCGTCATTTCATCGTGAATCTACGACATCAACAGTAGATTTAGTCTCATCTGTGACGCATGTAGACTAGGTCGGTGTTAAGAATCAGTGGCGTGAATGGACGACAGTCAACTTCCTGCAATCGTAAAGCAGGCTAATCGTCTGGTCGCATTAACCGCAGCAAACATTGTTCGGTTTTACACGATCACCAAAACACACTCGTTTAACAAGCTTTACCACGAAGAAAGGGAGGAATCCTGTAATTTAATTCACATATAATTATTGGCATCTTTCTAACTTGACGCAGCCTTCTGGTACTCACCTGACATGCATGGGGGAAACTAAGGCCTGGAAAATGACGGTTTTGACGTCCAGTTTGATATAGGGCAAAATATGGGCCACCCAATGGATGCATAATTCGACGTATTTATACTTATCTTAGTTATTTAGACTCATTCATTCCACCCACCCCGGGAAAATGTTTCGCTGCGTTGCATCAACATGTCATTAAGCTGCCGAATGTCCGTCCACCCAGGTAGGAACACTAGGATTGCTCCGGGCTGAAAAAAACTCATTTTCCTGGGTACCAAACGACGTCGTGCTGACAACATCATGCAAGACTAAAAGCTCGCATATAAATATAAGATGAAATTAACACATTGGCTAGGCCATACATGAGGACCATTAGCTTGCATAAATGGATAAGATGGATCACCACATTGGCGAGGTCATCGATACCTCGTTATAACACTCGCGTTACAATGCTCACGCTCTTACGCATCGATGAATAAGATGAACTTGATGTATCCTAGCGTGGAAACCACTGCAGTGCAAAACACTCAAGTCCGCCCTGACAGTGGACCTTCCTTTACTCATTCTACTTATTCTGGACACTAACCATCAGCCTACAAATGTCATGCCCCTGATTCTGAATGCCACCAACATCCTACAAAGGTCATGCCCCTGATTCTGAATGCCACTAACAGCATACAAAGGTCATGCCACTGATTCTGAATGCCACCAACAGCCTACAAATGTCATGCCACTGATTCTGAATGCCACCAACAGCCTACAAATGTCGCAAACTCTGTTAAATCCGTGACAGCTAATGACTAAGTACAGTGATGCATTGAGAGAGGGCGGAGAGCTGGCACCGTGAGGGAATGTTGTCAGTATCCAAAAAACAGTCATCTCAATGGAAACAAGCCTCTACATTATCAACTGGCAGACGGGACTTCGATGCATTTTGCTCAAAAAATGTTACGGGTCACATACTGGCTACACTGGGAATCGAACCCTGGTCCTATAGGATTCAAGTTAAATGATCTAGACATTTTACTAACTACTCCTTACAACAACATTCAGCAAAAAACACATTGTCCTCGATATCATATGTGCTCAATGTGATAGAGTGAAAAGTGTGATAGCAATGTGTGATAAAGTGATAGCTATGATAACTGTGATCTAGGGTGTACTTCTCGAAATTGCGTAAAAAAAACATGTTGGAATAACGAAATTTTCTGCCGATACATCCTGCAAAAACCGGGATGGTGCCATTTTTCTTTTCCACGATATATACGGCTGAAATTCAATTTGAAACCTTGTGCCCTCAGTGTAGGGGGAGTGTGGGATCACGCAATCTGATTGTCATGAGATTTTTGCAACTAGATAAAAAAACACACTTGAAAATAGCGACATTTGATTAGGAATCCGTCGGCCCGAAAAAAGAAATTCAATATTTACTTCTATTTATACACAAATACATGAAGGTTCCCGCACTCGGCAGACTAACATCTTTGTTGCGAACTATGTAGGTCAGTAGGGCAACGATCAAGTCAAAGTTCAAGGACTTTTCATCGAACGATTCCAGGCTACGCCGCGTGGTGTCGCTGTACCTAGGACACGTTGAGGAAACATTAAAGGCGAAACAGTAGAAAAACGCCTCAGTGCTCGTAACAATAGGATTTTTGATATTACAGAAATATACCAATAGTAGCTAGTATTTATATTTATTGCGGTTTTAACCTGCGGCAAGCTTGCTAAATGCAAGTTAAGTGTTAATAGATAATACATTTACTTATCTATTCGAATAGGGGGCAGCTGGCATAGTGGTTAGAGCGTTTGACTTTGAATCCAGGGGGCCCTGGTTCAAATCCCGCTCTAACCAGTATACTAACTGTGGCGTTTTTTGGGCTGAAAATGCCTTAAACCTCATTGCCTATGAGGGTCTGGGTAGCCCTTGCAGTGTGGTTCTTTTGGGGCTTTTTCCCTCAAACTAGGTGTTTTTCCCCCACCCCCTATAAGTGAGGCTAATCAGATTGCCATGTTAACCTCATCAATAGGCTAGCTTTGTATCAGAGCCCAGGATGGCCTGGCCTATCACAATGATTACCTCGGTAATCAGCCTATACATACATACACATACATACAAAACAAATGCCCAATAGAGCACTGCTCTACTCCAATGTCTACTATTGAGAACAGTTACTTCTTCGATAATACCATAACCAATAACCTGCAGTTTGATTTTCAGTGCCACACGTTACCTAATCACGAAGAATGCTGATCATAACTCTAATATTAATCAATTTGATAAATTCTTACTGACCTGTCGGATGACAATTCCGAAAGCTCGCGCCAACTGGCTGGAAGTCGTCGCCGTGGTGCTAGCCTGGGTGTCTGGTGTCGTCGCGGTCGCGCCGTGGTTCGCCATTAGAGTGGTGCGCCGGTGGGTGAGGGGGTCTATGTAGACGAGGTTGTTGCCTGCGCTGGCGCCGCCAGTAACGGCCGATGTGGCACCTGTGGGTGTCAAGTGAGTAATGAGGGGATGAGGTGAGGTGGGTAGGGTGGTGAAGCAGGTTCTAAAGTTTGTTAAGTTGATTAATTAACACTATTATTTCAAGGTAAAAAAATGGTTGCAACCCACGAAAATTATCACAAACGGAATATTCTAATAAGAGTAAACGAAAGTACGGTATAACGGTTCACAATGAATGTTCGTGGCAGCTATTCACTGCAGATACAATACCTGTGACTCTCGTATGTCACCCCCGGAAGAACGATATCAAGAAGCCAACTATTTTACAGATGGGTTTACTCCAGCAATCGGGGATGAATGACTTGCTGAGGATCGCCAAAGAAAAGACCTGTGGGCGGTTTCAAACTCACGACCTTTCGTTTGCGAGTCTGTCACCCTTCGTCACCGCTCAACTATCAACGCCTCTAATGACAGTCTAATTACCCACGATATAACCCATATAAGGCAGTCGCACTGTACTACCAGAATTAGGTGAACGGGTGATGATATCTAACTGTAGACTTGGTGTCGTCTCGGTATCGCTGTTAACGAGATTTTATCAGAGCTAAGCCCAGCTACCATGCGTTCATTGATGACTATTAATGAACTGCCTGCAACAAGCCCTACACAGAACAACTAGTGGTCATCCCTCGATGGGTAGGTAAACTGAGTTTGGTAAGCAATAGGCTGATTAACATAGCCCTTGTGTAGGGCATTCCTGGCCCTTTACAATGCTACTCTATGTGGTTAACATGACGAACGACTGAGCATCAGTAATAAGGAATAGGGGAAAAACACTGTCCATATATGTTACTGGTTCAAAACCCATAAAGACAGCCTACGTTAAGTCACACATTTGGCTAAATTTGTGATCGTTGATGAGCATTCACAGTGAGATGATGAGATAGAGGAGAGCTAAGAGCCAGAGAGACCACCCAGAGAGCATATAAAGCACAGCCAGGTTAGACGGAAGAAGCCCTTATATAACAACACTGCAAGAGCTACCCAGACCTCCATGAGTCAACAGGGATTACACCTGTTGCCCGAAAACACCGCGGGTAGTATAAGAGTAGGAATCCATGCAGCGTCTTATGGATTCTTCTTCTGCATGATCTAACCAGCACACCAACTCCCCGCGGGTCAACTAAATACTGGCAATTACTTAGAATATATAGCAACAGACGTGACCGTGCACTACCCCAACACATCACCACCCCGCCCTGCCCCATACAAGGTCTCAATGAGCCACCGGATAATACAAAAAGTCGTCTGGAAAA
>WURV02175400.1:0-13869 GCA_011762755.2 Epimenia babai | reverse complement strand
ATTTCTTCATGGTATCGTCATTGCAGCTAGGGGAGATAACTTCTGCCGATATTCGTATTTTTTCATATTTCTTTTTAGCAGAAGTTTGCCATTCGGCAGATATTGTCCTTGGGTTAATATATTTCAGATTTGTTCAGCATTTCATCATGTGAGCTAAAGGAGGGTAATTTCTATTGACTTTTTCATTTGTTAATCTTTATATCCATGTCCGCTTAGGGAATAGGTTAGCCATTTGGCAGATATTCTCTTGTGTAGGTCTTATTCTGATTTGTTTAGGGCATCTCTATTTTGGCGATTAGAGGTGATTTCAGCCAAGGTTTATCTACAAATCTGTATTTTCTTGTCTCGGTACCCTGATGGGTATTTTCAGGTCTCTTTGGCCTCTTGTTACAGATATCTGAGTATATTGCTGGCATGATATACGGACTTTACATATCAGTGTTTCTCAAAAACCGTGCTCAATACCTAAATGCACGGGAGAAAGCGAGCTCCCGTAGCTCAGTTGGTAGAGCACTTGATCAGTTATCCGGAGGTGGCGGGTTTGAGTCCCATCAGAGTCATAAGGTTTTTTTCTGCGCATTCCTCTCTATTCCACAAAGAACCACCACATCGGCCACGCCCGTTGACATCTGGCTAATAGTAAGTACGTCGCGTTGACAGAATCGCGTGGAAATCACCGACGTGGAGCACGAGGTGATGAAGGAAATGCTACGGTTCATCTACACCGGCAAGGCACCTAACCTCGACAAAATGGCCGAAGACCTGCTCGCGGCTGCCGATAAGGTGCGTTGTATACCTGACAGACCGCGCGATTCTTTCAGTAAGACGAGGGGGAGGTGCGGCGCGCCGCTCTGATGTGGACTCTTTTCTTTCACTTTCGAACTTTCAAGCGTGGCTCGTGACCGAATTAATTAAATAACTAGTGCGTCGTTGCCGACCGTCAGGACTTTAGAAAACCGCGTTTGCTCGCGAAGTCGAGGACTTTTTACAGAAATTTAAATGAAAAATATAAAGAGGTTAATATACTAGTGGCTTTAAAAACACCACTAGGCATTAGTTCATGTTTTTTAGGTCGTAACGTTGTCAAGTGTCATCGACATCATTTTGTCATTATAGACCAAGGGATAATTCGGCACTCTGAATAAGGCTTAATTATTATTAATATTATTATGTTATTAATATTTTTCTTATGATTGTTCGGACTTTGAGTGACCCTTGGAAAAAATACTTTTTTTTATTTAATTTGTTCCGAGTATCCGCGAATGTTACCAAAGAACGTGGTCTTAATGTCGGGGATCGACTTATGCACCAGCAAACACGGTACGGTAGAAATCAGCTGATAAAAGAGTATCGGTAGGTCATTTTCCGTTTTTTAGTATTAGCTGAACGATATACGTGCATCTTGACAGTACGCGCTCGAGAGGTTAAAGGTGATGTGCGAGGATGCTCTATGCTCGAACCTGTCCATAGAGAACGTATGCGTGGTGCTCGTGCTCGCTGACCTACATAGTGCTGACCAACTCAAATCACACGCCATTGACTTTATCAACAGGTAAGGTTTTTGTGTCAAGTCACGCATTGGTGACTTTTTAGCTCACCTGAGCTTATGCTCGGTGAGCTCTTCTGATCGGAGTTTGTCCGTCGTCCGTCCATCCGTCCATCCATCCGATGGTAACATTTTCTTAAAAATCTTCTCAAGAACCGCTAAGCACAGAGGTGTACTATTTGGCAGATAGTGCCTTTGGGTTGGTCTCTTCTAGATTTGTTCATTGTATCGTCATTGCAGCTAGGGGAGGTAACTTCTGCCGATGTTTATATTTTTCTTTAATAAAAATTTTGCCATTTTACAGATATTGTCTGTGTAGGTCTCATTCAGATTTGTTGAGGACATCTCTATTTTGGCAATTAGATGTGATTTCAGCCTAGGTTTTTTCCACAAATCTGTATTTTCTTGTTTCAGTGTCGTAATGAGTATTGTCGGGTCTCTTTGGCCTCATGTCTTGTTTCGGTATCGTGATGGGTATTGTCAGTTCACTTTGGCCTCTTGTTCCTTGTTTCTGACACTTGTATTTGGCAGTTGACCGCTACAGTCTCTAAAAAGGATTATTACTGATTATTACCACTGTAAAGTTAACAGAAAGGTGAAATCCATGCGAGCTACTGGCATTATGAAGTATTCACGCAACGGCGATCGTATAATTGATTTATCGGCGAAGTGAAAGTTTGATTGGTAGTTACTGGTAATAGAGTAGCGATAAAACGTCACATTTTTCCAATTTGTAATAACCGTGTAATCAACTGTGAATTTGTAATCAACTGTGAATTTGTAATCAACTGTGAGTTTGTAACCAACTGTGAATTTGTAACCAACTGTGAATTTGTAATCAACTGTGAATTTGTGACCAACTGTGAATTTGTAATCAACTGTGAATTTGTAACCAACCATGACTTTGTAACCAACTGTGAATTTGTAACCAACCGTGAATTTGTAACCAACCGTGAATTTGTAACCAACTGTGAATTTGTCATCAACTGTGAATTTGTCATCAATTGTGAATTTGTAATCACCTGTGTCCGGCAGCCACGCGACCGACGTCATGGAGACGGGCGGATGGAAGGTCATGGTGCGCAACCAGCCGCACCTGATCGCCGACGCGTTCCGCGCTCTAGCCAATCAACAGAGCCCGCCCCTCGGACCGCCCCGCAAACGCGCCAAGCAGTCGTAGTAACCACGGCGGCCGGAGCGCTGGTGAACCTATTTCGCCGTAACGGGACGGGGAGGTTAAATAGTTCCACGGTCGTCGGCCAATACGGTCGACTGCGCCTCTAAACTGTTCACTCGTGACCCTAAAGGCTGGGAGACGCGCTACACTAGCGGACGCTAAAGTAGTTCCAGGTTCAATAGGTCATTACGGTCAATCGGGCCCAAAACTGTTTGTGGTAATAGTGATAAGTACCAATGTAATATAATTGCATTCCATATTTTACTATTACCCGGGGTTTAATACTCGACTTAACGCGTTGAAATTATTTATTTTAGGGCAACTACCGGCTCAAAACGTGTAGGCATTGATGTAGAATTTATTAACGATATTAATATATCATTTAGGGTTAGAGCTAGCAAAAAAATTGCATGGGAAATTTTATTATAAAAGCATAGCGCAACTACTCAAATCGTTTAGTTAAGCGAATTATTTGGATGGTTGAACCATATCGCGTAGGGTAGAACTGTCATGGTAACAGGGGACATAGGAACTTTTCTCAGTGATGTAGGCATTGCGGTCGGTTTTCTCCCCACGGGGCACATGTTTCTCTCTAGTGCCGTTTATGTTGGGCATTTATTTTGTGGCTGTGATGTTGTTTTGTTGGTGTACCTCAAGGACGGTCGTATCGCGGTCGTTACAACCTTTACATTGGGCGAATGGTCGCTGCTCCATCCCTTTGAGATAAATGTATGTTCTTCTCGTCAGTCGGCGTGGTTCGATTCCTGCATCTCGATGCTACCCTTATTGATCAACGGGACACAATGTCCGCTGTCATTGGTCAGCGGAATACAACGTCCTGTTCGCCTCGATCGGCGGAATTGACTGCATGCTCCGATTGGTCAACTCGATAGCTGCTCTAATTGGTCCATTATCAACGGGATAATTAACTGGACTAACATCCGCTCTCATTGGTCCGCGGAATACAAAGGCTGCTCTCTATTGGTCAGCTCTCAGCTATTAACACGGACGACCGACGTGATCCGCGGTTCTTCGTACTCTCTCGCGTCAAATCGCGATTCTTAGCGACAGGCATTCACGCTGGTCCGACCGTAGGGTATTTGACAGAGAGAGACACCGGGGCGGCAGCAGGAACTGACACAAAGCGTCGCCGCAGAGACGGATTGTAGGATATCGCGGGGAAAATATATTACCCAATCCTATTTGAACTACTGTCCGTTACGTACATATAAATAGTAAAGCCAGATTTATAGGGGTGTATACCAGATATACACGGCTGACAGTTAAAACAAGCACGTGCAAACCGCGCCCGCACGGGCAACGCAAAACAAAAATTGTGGCGCGATCACATCCATTATTGCCATATCCAGTTTTAGATCTGAAGTATTTTTATCGCCGTGGGTTTCTTTTACTTACTGACACATAACTTACTGTCCCTCGTCATGTGTCAATCATACGTCACGATATTCGGGCCGTATGCACTGCTAAATATGCCAGCTGTTCGCAGGCCTTCCCCCCCGGCAACTCCATAAACTGTCATTTGGCACGCTGTAGAAACTGATTAATAATCCAATCATGAATGTCACACTTGAGCTTTTTACCTAGAAATTTACTTGAAATGTCGTCTGGTTTTTCCAACCGATATTATTTTAGATGAAGCCCCCCTCCCTACTTATGACAGAAAATGCCGTAACAGTGACGGCTCTAAACACTCATAGCAAGACATTGCTCTCGATGAATACGTAGGATTACGTAGAATTAAAGATCAAGCAGTTATGATCCTCATCGGTGTAGCCTTTAGCCAGGAAATGGAAAGGAAAAAAGACAAGGCGAGGTTTTGGCGCTACTTTATAATTGTCGGTCGCATGTACCATATAACCACGTGTCGGGTGATTCCGTTCGTTGGTGTAGTGTAGCCTTCAGCCAGGAACTACGTGTAGGGCAATTCCGTTCATCGGTATAGCCTTCAGCCAGGAACAATGTGCAGGGCGATTCCGTTCATCGGTATAGCCTTCAGCCAGGAACAATGTGCAGCGCGATTCCGTTCATCTGTGTAGCCATCAGCCAGGAACAATGTGTCGGGCAATTCCGTTCATCGGTATAGCCTTCAGCCAGGAACAATGTGCAGGGCGATTCTGTTCATCTGTGTAGCCATCAGTCAGTATCAATGTGCAGGGCGATTCCGTTCATCGGTGTAGCCTTCAGCCAGTATCAATGTGTAGGGCAATTCCGTTCATCGGTGTAGCCATCAGCCAGGAACAATGTGTAGGGCGATTACGTTCATCGGTGTAGCCATCAGCCAGGAACAATGTGTAGGGCGATTACGTTCATCGGTGTAGCCTTCAGCCAGGAACAATATGTAGGGCGATTCCGTTCATCGGTGTAGCCTTCAGCCAGGATCAATGTGTAGGGCAATTCCGTTCATAGGTATAGCCTTCAGCCAGGAACTACATGTAGGGCAATTCCATTCATCGGTATTGCTTTCAGCCAGGAACAATGTGTAGGGCGATTCCGTTCGTCCATCCCTGGCCTGCAGTTCATCCCTCGCCCGCAGTCCATCCCTGGCTCGCAGTTCTTCCCTGGCCCGCAGTTCTTCCCCGGCCCGCAGTTCATCCCTCGCCCGCAGTCCATCCCTGGCCCGCAGTTAAGTTTTGCCGTACTTGATATAAAGTTTGTTGTAAATATAGCTTTTGTTAGAAATATCTCAAATATCCATTCTGTGCGTGCCAAAAGTTGGGCCGATTGCATATCCTCTAATTGATATAGGATCGACTATCGTCCAATCCGGCCTCTGCCAGCGATTATCGTATATAATGTCTAGGTCGCTTCGACCTCCCCATTTCAACCAGACGAGCGGTGTTTGTGAAAGCTCATATTCATATCTATCTCAGTAAGTTACGGTAGTTCCTTGTTTTAACTTTTCGTATTTTCAGTTTACCACCCTAAATTAGAATGGAAGTGGATTCCCTAAAAGATAACGCAATTATAATAAGACACGATAAAGCAGCTGTATTTCGTTAAATCAAGGATGAGGTGATTGCGGTTCCTTTCTTTCGAAAATGCTGCCCGCATCTCAGTGTGGCTAAATGTTGTCTTCAAATGCGGCTCTCCAAAACTGAATCACTATAAAGCGGTTTTACTCTCGTTAAATGGCGATCATTAAGAACGATAGAATTTCGTACACCGACTATTCACGCATTTCAGCATATTTTCGTGTTAGAGTGTATATTTAATAAAGGGATAACTTCTAGAAAAAACTTCTAGACAGTTCTAGAAAGTTGTATAGGCTAACTGTTATTGTTGATATTGCTTCTTAAATACCGAATGCATGCAATCGATTGCATACTACGTAGATTGGAAGTGAGGAGATATTAAAGATGGGGCGCATTAAGGCCAAGGTCACAAATCAGTAAAAAATAGAATTGTGGTTGAAAAAATGGTATTGTGTCTGAAAAAATTGTATTGTGGCCGAAAAAAATAGTATTGTGGCTGAAAAAAATAGTATTGTGGCTGAAAAAAATAGTATTGTGGCTGAAGAAATAGTATTGTGGCTGAAAAAATAGTATTGTGGCTGAAAGATAGTATTGTGGTTGAAAAAATAATATTGTGGCTGAAAAAATAGCATTGTGGCTGAAGAAATAGTATTGTGGCTGAAAAAATAGTATTGTGGCTGAAAGATAGTATTGTGGTTGAAAAAAATAGTATTGTGGCTGAAAAAATAGCATTGTGGCTGAAAGCGCTTACGATTTTTTCAAGAATCGCAATGGGTTTATCGTCTGCATTCATTAATAATTCAGGGTGGTCGAAAAACATAACTAAATGAATTCATCATGTTTTTCATATGGTAAACCATCACTGGCGATCTGTGGGGCCAAATTTACCTTATTTAATTAGTCTGGCCCTGGCCCACGCTTGCTCCATGGGCCTCGCTGTCCTCATATCATCGTCATCTTTTATCTTAGTCAAAAGATCCCTCGGCATACCGGTACGTAGGATGATGTAACAACCTTCTTTTTTCAACGTGGCAATGAGAAACCTTTCCTTGCTGGCTGTATAAATTCCGAAAATGTAATAATTTAATATAGCCATAGACGATTGGTTAATAATGTTTATTTATTGTACAGTGAGCTTGGTATTCGTGCAGAATTTGTAGATTATTTAATTATTTTATATTTTATCGTGTCATATTTATGAAATGTTAGTTGTGATAAAGGTATTCGCGCGTACAGACGGTCCACCCTGCGATGTGTCGAATATTCTGCCGCCGTACCTGTATACAGCGGTACGCTGTACCTGTATACAGCGGTACGCCGTACCTGTATACAGCGGTACGCCGTACAATCACTGTATATACCTATACATGGCTATACAGTTGTATATAATCTATGGGGTGACCTCAATTCATAGTTGCCATGTCACCTGACGTGTCAGCGTCGGCGGTGTTTCACCCACTGGTAGATTTTACCTGCCCTAACGTCGTTTGTTACTATCGACACTATGTAAGAAATAGTTATAGTTGAAGACAAAAGCAGACCGTTCAAGTATTTATTATTAGCGGAAGACGTTACAGAAAGAATATCTTTGTCCTATTCTCTCGTTTCTGCGCTGAATGGCAGCCATAAATATTCATCGTAAACCGCATTTGAGAGCCTTTGTTGGTTGATCCTTGTGGTCTATAAATGTTGTACTTTATTACCCTTTCCTTCATTCTAGACCCTCCCTTTCGGAAGTGCATTTGCGTAGGACCACCCCCGATATCATTACAACTTGTGATATGGAAATTGACGCAAACATACCAAATACTGTAAAACTGGTTTATGTTCAAGAAGTTATCTTTTTAGAGCAGCAGCTAAAATAATTTTTATTGCTCGAATGAAGTGAGATTATAGCCTGCTCAGTTATCTATTAACTTGTCACCTTTGGTGGATTTCTAGTTGTAACTATCCCGAAGTGGTATTTAATCTAATATGTAATGCCATTTTCCCTATTATAGGCCACAACAGAATTTATTTGTGAATTATTATCGCTTTCTGCCATGTTGTATGTCTCATGGTTCATAGAGAGGGTAAGCATAACGATCGGATTGCCGAACCTGTTCGTAGTCGGCCATCAGTGTTCCACAATATAACCGTCGCAACCGTCAAAATCCAGCAAACAACGAATATGGCATCATTTAAGAAGAGCAAAACCTACATGGGCTGAGACAACCAGAACGAACGATGATCTGACGTACAACGGCAGACAAGTGTCGCCGCTCTGTCAGCATTCGATGATGAGCTGATACGTTCATTTATTAGGACGATTGTTTCCACACGTTTCCCCGTTCGTAAAACCCGAAGGCTACCCGTGTATTAATGTTAAATTTACATCCCGAAATCAGCGGAAACAAACTCGGCACAAAGCGGGTGTAATTACTTACATCCGGGCGAAAGATCATGCCTCGGAACTTTTAGGACCAAAACAGACTAGGACCAAAACAGACGTCGCATCGATGGAAATAGTGAGCTGTATTTTCGTTCATCATGTATTTTGTGGTACTAAAACACGCAATATCAGCGCGGGATATGGCTCTTCCAATCAGTTGTTGCGATTTCTTGCTTAAAGATGAATGAAAACATAGATATACTTTTTCGTTTTCCGCGTTTTGTAGTAGACGCATTTTCTGAAACGAACATCGTCATTCTGCGGTTGCTATTGTCTGTTTTTGTCCTAAACGCGGCAGTGCCACCATTTCTTTATGTTGACAAACGACTATTACGGACTATACGTTATATCGTAGAAGAATATATAGAATGGTTCTTTGAATGATATAAAAATAACCGTCTTGTGTAGGTCACGCCAATATTTCGTTTACTGTTGATTATCTCGTAAAAATAGTACATCACAAAATAAAATGTACTTGTTGAATATTCCACTTATCTTTTTCATTTAGCTACTAATAGTTAGTCAGGATTAACAGAAGTACACTACGTGTAGGTAATAGTTTATTATTAGTTGAAACGCCAATAACGTTTACTGTTTAATGGGATTTTCCAATGGGAGATAGTCCCATATGTGTTGGACACAATTTTCAGGGGAGATAAGTACGATCACCAATGCAGCTGTAACTGTAGAGGAAAAATGGCACAATCATTTGGAATGGTTTACTCAAAGGAGAGAATAAGAGAGATTACTAAGATTGCTGTAGTTCCAGGTAGGAAGTAATACCATCGACTGGTGTGCTCCCAGGAGAATACAGGGTATCCATATTACATTTTGTCCCGTTTGGTTATAGTAGGTAACTTGTATGTAGTATAATACGAAAAGTAAAGGTCACACGTTGACTAAGGTGTGTGTCACTTTTATTGCTAGTATTAAACGATATGGCTAGCAAGGCAACACACAACTTTTGTGTTTGCTCCTGATGGTTCCGTGGTACTTAGTGCAGGGGTCAAGGACGCGATTGTATCAGTAGTAAATTACACATGCGATCTCCTGTCTCCTGTTCCAGAAGAGAATTTTAATTGATCTATTTATCAGTAGTAAATAGTCACGTCTACTGGAGACGAATACATGCTTCAGCACGCTGCAAAGACTGCATTTGTGAAAGGATTGCATATGTATAAAAATTGAAAGATGATGGCACGCGGTAAGTAATTATGTAGAAATTCAAATTTATTTGCATAAAAAGCGATATTCAATTGTGGCCACATATTTTGACTATAATTACAATTGAATTAAAACCACCTTTACGAACACCTGTAACTTAATTAAAACAAAAGTGTTCATAAGACTTGTTAGTTATTTAGGTTGCTGGTCATACTGTTCATGTGCCTTTTTGGAGTGACAATGGTTTACAATTGGGAATGCACAGGAAAAACCTAAACCTCTGATGGGATTGCGTCCATCACCTCTGATCATGTGTATAAGTTTCTTCCGTGTATTTCCAGTTATTCTAAGAACCACAATGGCTACTCCCACTAACAATGGCTTTCAATAAGATCATAAGAGATACGTAGAAGTATGCCTGTATTCCATTATAAGAGATAATGTACTGCTTTTACAGCCCGCAACTACGCAATATATGCTCTCGAATGCGGTTCACAATGTTTATGGCAGCTATTCAGCATAGTAACAATACCTTTGACAATCGTGATGGTAATTAGGATAGCCAAGGTGGTTCTATAATTATTTAGCTGGAGAGAAATGCACAGGAAAAAAACTTATACCCATCAGGGGTATAGGTTTTTTCCTGCGCATTTCTCTCCAGCTATTTAACAATCGTATCAACCATGAAGGATATTGCACTTCTACCCATGTTAGAGGCGGGTTTACTTCAACAATCGGGATAAATGACTTACTGAGAATCATCCCAGAAAAGCAGACCAACGGGTTGTTTCAAATTTGAATCCAAGTCTCAATTCTGATGCACCTGCATCTATCATAATTCCAAATTATGAAAAGCCCTAGCAGAGAATCACGCAAATGTGTAATCTTTTATAAATGTGGCCCCTGGGTTCGTTCATCCAGTTTTAACTGTGCCTCCGGTAGTATGCGGCAATGAGCATGTTTCAGAAATGGTCCTGCGTTCTGGATTGATATAATAGTTGGGTGGCTCGTACGTAGAATCGGGCAGAGTTACCTAGACCGGACTATTATTTAAATATAGCTTTCACTGTGCTCACTGTTCATTACTGAATATAGTAAGGCTCCTAATTATGGTGGGAAAACGCTGTAGTATTAACACCCGACACTGTCCATTCGCGTTAGTTCGGAATGCAAACAGAATGCCTGACCGTATCGCGCGGTGCTACCTTTGCGGTAGGTGACGACAATGTACAGCGAGGTCGCGAGATACTGCCAGGACGAACGGTGGTATCAACAATCGCACAAACAGCTCGGTCAAAAAGGAGACATGGCTGCCGAGGTGTAACAAATTTTTTGCCTGGAAATGCCACAGCTAGTTTATTGCCTAGGAGCAGGCCCTCCCCGCAGCACAAATCTTGCGATTAGGCAATCCACCTGGGTCTGGGCTTTGTGCAGTGCGTCGCTGGCAGACTAAAACAATTCTAAGCCTTGTTTCGTTTTTTTTTTGTTGGCGCAGGAGGTGATAATTCATGGACTGATTCAGCCTCAGCCTAGTTCACCAAAATCGGTACTGACGATGTAACCCGACTCCATTCTATCTAAGGTCTCGAAATGTCTGGCTGGGGCCACAGAAATGGAAATCAGCAACGCCCGATGGCAAGGAGTATGCAAACTCTCGTTTGTATAAAACATTCTCGAGGCATAGTAATCTGTGAGATCATTGAAATCAGCGTTGATTCAGCTAATGGGTAAATGTACACAAAAGGGTACCTGTTAGGTCAATATCTTCGACTTCTGGCAGGAATTGGGTGACGGTAAAAGGTACGTACTGTATAGTATAACATTTATAGACCACAAATATCAGCCAAGGCTGTCAGATGCGTCCTGCAGTGTTTTTATCGCAGCTATATTGAGCACTGATACATTAACTTAGACGTTCCTATATCACCTGTCAAGGATATCAAGCATTTTGAAGATGGGTTCACTCCCGCATTTGAGGATAAATGACTTTGTGAGGATTATCGCAGAAAAGTTGACCGGTGGGAGGTTTCGAACCCGGGACCTTACGGTTACGAGTCCATTGCCCCTACCAATCGATTCACCGCTTCACCGGTCTCCAGAGCGATTCAGTAGTCAAATACGGCGACTGGAAAATTCCATTTCACTCATTCGTGGCAAGATATATGCAGGAAGGGGAGAATTATTAGAATGGCATTACGGAAAATTCCATTCACGATACAACATGAACCTCCATTCCGGAGAAAATTCCCATATCGTTTCTGAAGAAAATGGCATTACGGAAATTTCTATTCATGACACACTGCATGAACTTTTCTCCTGTGGAATATTCCCGGATTGTTTTTCAATACACAGAATGGCTTGATGGAAAATTTCCTCGACGCTTTTGTGTTCTTTGGCAGACGACTCAATAAATGCAGCCTTCCATGAAAGGGCAACCTTTTTGCCTTCTTCGAATGTTATCTCCCTACAACATTCAACATACACCAATAAGAAAGGTCTCTCACACTACAAGACGATAATACACTGAGAGTGAAAAGACAATTTGAGACAAGTGACAATTTGGCTTTCAGTTTCTATTTACATTCGCCAAAAGTGTAAGAAGGCAAGATGGAGAGGAAAAATATGTGTATAAATTAGCCTAGCCATATAAGCGTGACTGAAATACGTAATTGAACGTTTCACCTAAGGGAGAAAAACACTTAAACTACAATTTTCACAATATTTTACCTCGGGAACCACAAAATATCATGAACTGGAGACGGAATAACCTACCTCTCCATTCTGAGGTCAGTCTTGTTACCAACGAGTACCAGAGGAACTCTGCAAATGAGTAGTAGCTAATAGTAGGAAAGCAAATATGCTACTGTCATTACAGGACGGTTTCTCCATAACTGTCTTCAGCACTTACTTTAATTTTTTTTCAATGTCAGAGCACCGGGCACTTCTATAGAGTTTCCTGTTGACTACTTTGTAGATATTTCAGCGTTCAAAAGATCAGCAGTATAGTACCAGACACCTGGGTAAACTTAGTCACTTCAAGAACCGCAATGGCTACTCCCATCAACGTTGCGTTAACCCTCGGCACTCTGTTGTCGTAGAATTGTATTGCTATAGTAATGTAATGTCAGTGTGGTAAGGGTTAGATAGCAAACACCGCAAAAATTAGCCATTTAATTTATAGTGTAACCTGCTTGTCACAGATAAATGTGTTCTCAAACGGGTGTTAGTTATCTAAATACCCAGAACAGAGTCTGCACCCGTAGCCCAGTTGGTAGAGCACCAGACCGGTTACCCGGCGGTCGTGGGTTCGAGTCCCACTCGATATAAAGATGTTTTCTGTGCATTTCTCTCCAGTTATTAATGGTAGCAGTTAGTCTTACTTGCAATATTGCCTGATTATAACCGTATGCAACTGTACAAGTCGTCCACTTCGCGACATTTCTGCTAATAATCCAAGTATGAGCATCTTGTTACTTCCTATGATGGAAGGGGTGGACAACTCCTAGGTTTATAAAGATTTGACCCCGCGACCTCTCGCACGAAGAGCCGTGTTTCGACCACTGGCGCCTGCATTTAAGACTATGGGCCGAATAAAATTGCTCTTTCGTGAAACGGATGGACAGCATTTTCCTAGGGGCAAGCTTTCTCCCTGTGTATTTAGGTATTTAACACCGTTTTTTAGAACGACTGATGTTTAAAGTCCGTATATCATAGCCAGCGATATACACAGATATCTGTAACCATCATGATGGTGCTGTGATGCTTGCCCTTGTAGCTCAGTCGGTAGAGCACCGGACCACTTATCTGGAGGTCGTGAGTTCGAGTCCCATCAGAGCTACGGGTTTTTTATGCATTTCTCTCCAGCTATTTATGGAACCACACTGGCTACCCCCATTACCACCAGAGCATTTTCCCAAGCTCTCTAATCGAACCTCGTATACAGCCTCACAAGATCGGCATTATCATACGATACCAACTGAGGTAGGCCCTTCATGTCAAGAATCTTCTCGTAGATAATCTTGACCACCTCAAAGCTGAAACACACAGTGGCAGGTCGTCTTTGTTGTCTTTTATGGTAATGGTAAAAAATTTATAATGCGCATTTATGGTAAATACCGTCAAATGACGCAATGGACGAAAATCACTCAACATTAGACACACTACACACACGAGATACAAAATACAGAATAGAGATACACAAAGGAACAATTATTACGGAAATGCGATTTTAAACGGATGAGATTTTGTGATCCGTTTGAATTTCGAAACATTGGAACACGAACGTATTTCAGGAGGAAGGGCATGGAACATCGAGGGAGCTGAATACGAAAATGATCGATCACCATAATTCACATGTTTTGTCTTGAGGGTAATGAGTGATATTACTGATGAGTGTCTGGTTATACAGGATGGAAAATGGACATGGAGAAGATTTACTATGTAAGATGGGGCTTTTATTCATATCAAATGTATGATGACTTAGCAGTTAGTCGAGTGGTAGGAACACCGGACTCGTAACCGAAAGGTTGCGGGTTCGAAACTTCCCACCAGTCGACTT
>WURV02175389.1:0-13870 GCA_011762755.2 Epimenia babai | reverse complement strand
CGCCCTCCCCGGCGTCTTGTGGTGTTTTGGTCAACCCACGTACGAAGCCGGAGGAGAGCCTTTCGGGCAATTCTCAGGTTTCTGCGCCTGTGGGGACGCTTGTCTGAGGGCTAGTTGGTCACGACGGCGTTGAGGACCGTGACGACGGTCTCGTCGGCGTTCGCCGTGTCGGAGATCTTGGTCGTCGTGGGACCCGTCGGATCCCAGACCCAGAGCTCTTTCTTGGTCTCCCCGGTGGCGATCCTCGAGAAGAGGATCTTTCTGCCGGTGATTGCCGCCTGGAAGCTGTCGGTCCCGGCCCCCGAGGTCATCGAGGTCGTGGCCGGGCCGGACTTGTCCCAGAGCCAGAGGTTGGTGTTTCCGCCGCTGACCTCTTGGATGACGATGTCGCCGCTCGACTCGCCACCGTAGCTGGCGGTGCCGGTGACCGAGCCGGTCAGGCTGGTCGAGGAACCGGAGATGAAACGGTAGACCTCACCCGAGCGGGAGTAGGCCACGGCTTGGTCGCTGGTGATCGCGCCGAAGACATCATCGGCGCCATTGCTCGAGATCGTGGTCGTGCTGCCGGCATTGAGCCCGAGGTAGAGGTCCCGGTTGCCGCCCAGATCGTCCGCGGTCAGCACGAAGTCGTCATTGCTCAGTCCGCCCTCGTAGGTGACGGCACCGAGCGTTGTGGAGACCGTGGCCGAACTCAATGTCGAGGGAGTGAACAGGTACACGTCGTGATCCGTGGAACCATTCACCTCACGGACCACGAACTTGCCGGTCTTGGTCGTGCCGAGATACTGGTCCTGGTCCGTGTTGGTGTTCCGGATGATCGTCGTGACCCCTGTACCCGGATCCCAGAAAAACACGTCGATGTCGCTTCCGTTCGTGGCCTCGAAGACCAGCTGAGAGCTGCTGTTCGCGGCCTTGTAGGTCTTGTTCCAGGTGAAGGGGTTGGTCGTGACGGTCTTGTCCATCAGGTCCGCCCCGATCTCGGCGACCCCGGTCGAGATCCGATAGTAGAAGAGGTCGGTCTCCCCGCCGCTGCCCGGACGCGAGAAGACGATCGCATCATTGGCCAGCACGGCTTGGAGGCTCTCGGAGTTCGAGGACTCGATGACGTCATGGACCTGCCTCGAGACCGGGTCGTACCGGTAGAGGTCCATGTTTCCGCCCTCTCCGCTCTCGAAGTAGATCTGGTCGTCGCTGGTGACCATGGGGTTGGCCTCGTCCGGCACGTTGCCGTTGCCGAGGTAGGCCGAGATCTTGCGCGAGGTCAGGCTTCGCGGGTCGTAGAGCCAGACCGTGCGGTTGGGGCTCACGCCGCGAACGAACAGGATCTCGTCCTTGCTGGTCTTGCCTGCGTAGACCTCGTCGATCCCCGACTCGTCGGCGATCGTCCGCGTCGCCGGCGTGTTGGGATCGTAGAGGAACAGATCCTTCTGCGAGGACAGCGTGTACTCGTAGGCCTGCGAACCGTTGGTCAGGGCGGCCTTGTAGGTCTTGGTGGTGCCGTTGTTCCCGGCGGCCTGCGTGTACTTGCCCGTGTGGGCGTCGTACTGCCAGATCCCGGTGTCCGAGGCCACGACCGCGATCTGGCTCGAGGTCACCACCACTTCGAAGGTGGTCGTGCCCTTGAGATTGCGGAAGTCCGTCGCCCGCACCGTGACCTTGTAGGTCCCGAGCGTGTCGAAGTCGTTGCTGTAGACGCTTCCGGTGAAGCTGCCTCCGCCGGAGACCACCGTGTAGGTGACCGTGGCGGTGTCGTCGTTGGTGTAGCTATCCAGGTCCAGCGTGAAGGTCGTGCCACCCGAGGCGCTCTGTGCCGGGATGGTCTTGAACCCAGGCGACTTGGCGCCGCCTTCGCTGTCGCAGGCCTGCGCACCGAGGGTGCCCAGAGCGAGGACGAGGAGCCACGAGAACCGATCATTCCGTCGATGCATGCCGAGCCTCCGGCCATCAAGGGGGGGAAGAGGGGTCGTCCCCCTGGATCGACCGGACGGCTCTCCGGCTTGAGTCCCTCCTCCCCATCCGGTGGAGATTTCCCCGGCCTCGTCAGGAAGCCCCGGCCTCGCTCAGCATTCCCCCTTCGCCCTCGCAGGCCAGGTCAGACCACAGCCGGTCCGAAGCCCCTCGGCTCAGAAGCCGAGCTCCTGCCAGACCTCCTCGAAGGTCTCGACGTAGACGAAGTCCATCCCCGCCACGAGCTCCTCCTGGATCTCCTCGACGTCCGGCAGGTTCTCGCTCGGGAGCAGGACGCGGCGGCAGCCCTCCCGCCTGGCGGCCAGGACCTTCTCCCGCACGCCACCGATGGGCAGCACCTCGCCGACCAGGGTCAGCTCTCCTGTCATGGCCAGGTCCCGTGGGAAGCGTTTGCCCAACCAGAGCGAGAGCAGGGCCGAGGCCACGGTCACGCCGGCCGAGGGGCCGTCCTTGGGCACGGCTCCGGACGGGAAGTGCACGTGAAGGTCCTCCGAACGGATCCGATCCCGGTCGAGGCCGAAGCGCTCGGCCCGCGAGAGCAGATAGTGCTGGGCGGTCTGCACCGACTCCTTCATGACCTCGCCGAGCTTGCCGGTGCAGTGGACACCACCCTTGCCCGGCCAGCTGGCCGCCTCGATGTACAGGAGCTCGCCACCCACCGGGGTCCAGGCGAGGCCCTGGGCCACGCCGGGCTCGCGCAGGCGTCGCTTGCCCTGGTCCCGGTGACGGGGCAGGCCCAGCATCTTCGACAGTTCTTCCACGCCGAGGCTGCCGCTCCTGGAGGAGCGGCGACGCCCCCGCCCCTTGGCGACCTGGAGCCCTCGCTTGCGACAGATCCTCGCGATCGCCTTCTCGAGACCGCGGACCCCGGCCTCGCGCGTGTAGTCGTCGATGATCCGGGTCAGCACCGCCTTGGACAGGGAGAGATCCCTGGTCGTCAACCCATGGGCCGCGAGCTGCTTGGGCACCAGATGTTTTCGGGCGATCTCGACCTTCTCCGAGGTCAGGTAGCCCGGGATGTCGATGATCTCCATCCTGTCGCGCAGGGGTGCGGGGATCTCCCCGAGCACGTTGGCCGTGGCGACGAAGAAGACCTTGGACAGGTCGAAGGGCAGGTCCAGGTAGTGGTCGAGGAAGGCATGGTTCTGCTCACCGTCGAGGACCTCGAGCAGGGCGCTCGAAGGATCTCCGCGGAAGTCGCTGCCGAGCTTGTCGACCTCGTCGAGCATCAGCACCGGGTTGTTGGTCCCACACTGCTTGAGCCCCTGCAGGATGCGTCCGGGCATGGCCCCGACATAGGTCCGGCGGTGGCCCTTGATCTCGGCCTCGTCGCGCATGCCGCCCAGCGAGAAGCGCCAGAACTCCCGCCCCATGGCCCTCGCGATCGACCGCCCCAGCGAGGTCTTGCCGACACCCGGAGGTCCGGCCAGGCAGAGGATGGGCCCGGCCTGTCCATCGCGGAGCTTGCGGACGGCGAGGAACTCGAGGATGCGCTCCTTGACCTCCTCGAGGCCGTGATGGTCCTCCTCGAGCACCTCGGCGGCCCGACGGATGTCGCGACGATCCTCGGAACTCCTGGACCAGGGCAGGGAGCTCAGCCAGTCCAGGTGGTTGCGGAGCACGACGTGCTCGGGAGATTCGACCGGCGTCACGCGGAGTCGATCCAGTTCCTCGCGGGCCTTGCTCATCGCGGCCTCGGGAAGCCCCACGGCCTCGAGGGACTCCTCGAGCTTGCGGATCTCCGCCTCCTTGCCGTCGACCTCCTCGCCGAGCTCGCGGCGGATGATCTTGATCTGCTCGCGGAGGAAGTACTCCTTCTGCGAGGCCTCGATCTTGGATCGGATCTCGTCCTGGATCCGGGACCCCAGCTCGAGGATCTCGAGCTCCTTGGTCAGGGCCTCGACGACCAGATCGAGCCGCTTGAGGACGCGGTTCTCCTCGAGCACGGTCTGCCGCAGCGCGAGGTCCCGGATCAGGTAGGCCGCGCAGAAGTCGGCCAGGCCTCCCGGCGGCTCGATGTTGACCGCGGCACCGACGAACTCGTCCCCTAGCTGGTCCGAGTCCTCGGACATGCGCTTGACCAGGGATTGCAGGTTGCGCACCTGTGCCTGGGCCCGACGTGAGCGGCTGGGCCGGTCTGCCCGCTCCTCGACCTTGACCTGGAGGAAGGGCTTGCCGGTCACGGTGCGCAGGATCTTGACGCGGTGCATGCCGTGCAGCATCGCGGCCTGACCCCCGTCCGGGAGGTTCAGGAGCTTGAGGATCTTGGCGACGACCCCGACCCCATGCACCTCGCTGCGCTTGACAGGGGCCTCCTCCTGGTCCGAGGCCTCGAGCAGCTGATTGGGGTCCGGCTGATGCTCGCCCAGGCTGCGTTTGCGTGCGAAGAGCCCGATGAAGCCCCCGTGCTTCTGCGCCCGGACGATGGTCTGGCGCGCCCGCTCGGTCGCGAGCTGCACCGGCATCATGATCCCGGGGAAGGGCACGGCCTGCTGGAGCGGGAGCACCAGGAGGCGTTCGGGAGTCTTCTCTTCGAGCTGGAACAGAGGACCCATGCCGGGGATCGGCGGGCCCTCCAGCGTGGATTCCAGTTCTTCCTCGAGACGTTCCTCTTCTTCTTCGTCGATCCTGTCCATGGTCCTTCCTGGGGAAGGACGGTTCTAGGATCCCCTCCGCCTCAGACAAGCCGCGGGCCGCTGAACTTGGCACCGAGGATCGGAGCCGGATCGACCCCGACCCAGCGCTGCAGGACCTCCTGATAGATCCCACGGAAGTCCTGCGTGTGGATCAGATCGCCTTCCTTGTCGAGCTTGGTCAAGGACGGCCTGCGTCCATGCAGGCCGGCTCGCACCGAACCGCCGGCGAGGAAGACCGGGGCCGCGGTGCCATGGTCGGTGCCCCGACTCTGGTTCTCCCCGACGCGACGGCCGAACTCGGAGAAGACCAGGACCAGGGTCCGGTCCCAGAGCTTGCGCTTGGTCATGTCCTGGCGGAATGCCCAGAGCGCTTCCGAAAAGCCGGAGAGCAGATTGCCGTGGGTCCGGTCCTGTCCGGCATGCGTGTCGTACCCGGTCTGCCTCAGATGCAGCATGCGGATCCCCAGCGGAGAGGCCGCGACCCGGGAAGCCAGCCCGAAGACCTTCCCCATGCGGGTCCGGGGGAAGCTCACGAGCTTCTTGTAGGACTCCGCGGCCCTCCGGAGCTCACCGGCACTGCGAAGCACCTCGCGGTCCGTGGCCTTGAGCAGGCGATCCAGCTCGTCGTCCCCGTCCTGCGGACGGGCGATGCGATCCTGCAGGGCCTGGCGGTCCTCGCGCTCCTTGCCCCGGAGGCCGGCCTCGTAGAGCTGGTACTCCTCGAGGGAGTCGACGACCGGCACGACGAGGTCCTTGGCCAGCAGGGCGATCGGAGCCTCGGAGGAGCCCAGGACCAGGCCCGGGACCTTGCAGCCCTTGGCCGCGAGCCGGTCGGCGGCCAGGCCGAGCCAGCCCTTGCGCGGACGTTCGAGATCGGGGCGAGCGCTCTGCCAGATGTCCATGGACCGGAAGTGGCTCCGGTTGGGATCGGGGTAGCCCACGCCCTCGACGATGGCCAACTCACCCTCGCGGAACAGCTCGGCCATCCGCGGCATCCGGGGATGGAAGGCCAGGCCCTCCCCGATCGGGTGCCTCCCATTCCGGATCCCGAGCTGTTTGCGAGCGGCGAAGTAGGCCTCGTCCTCGTACGGGATCAAGGTGTTCAGTCCGTCGTTGCCTCCGGCCAGTTCGAGCAGGACCAGGAGCTTGGGCCGTTCTTCGGGAAGCAGACCGAAGGAGTCCCCGAGGAGGGAGAAGCCGGGAAGGGCCGCGAGCGAGAGACTCGAACGACCGAGGAAGGTCCGTCGTGAAAGGGTCATCGTCCGATCTCCACTCTAGAAGCGATGCGTCTCGGGAAGCATCCACAGGGCATCGGCCAGGAAGGCCAGGCGGCGGCGGGATCCACGCGTCAGCGGGGCCAGGCCCTCGCGCAGTTCCTTGCGTCGGGTCTCGGGCAGTCCCTCGGGGAACCAGATCCCCTCGAGCCAGGCCAGCTCGGCCCCGGCCTCTTCGGCCGGCACCCGATCAGGGAGCGCCGGGTGCATCGGAAGGTCCCCGGCCGCGAGCCTCGCGGAGAAGTTGCGCCGATGCAGCCAGGTGGCCGAGGAGACCCAGGCCCGCTCCTCGTCCCAGCCCGAGACGTCGGGGGGCTCGAGCAGCTCCTGTCCCATACGTTCGGCCAATTCGTGCAGACGACGGGGTTCGGAGCGGACCTCGAGGGAGCGGAGTATCGCGAGGATCCATTCCACCGGTCCACGGATGCGGCTGCCGCGATGCTCCTCGGCGTAGAAGAGCTTGGAGGAGAGGAGGGGGACCAGGATGCGGTCGATCCGCCCTTCCTCCCGGCGCCAGATCCTCGCGAGCTCGACCTGCGCCTCCTTGGGATGCTCCGGACCGACGAAGGTCGCGAGCAGCTTGCCCGAGAGATAGTGCGCACAGCTGGGATGCGAGGCCGAGAGATCGAGCACGGTCTCCCCGTCGAAGGCCTGGGTCCTCCCCAGGATCGACTTGGAACCGTGGTCGTGCCGACTGAGGTCCAGGTGGAAGCGGCCCTTGCGGATCCCCCATCCGGTGAAGGCCCTCGCGGCCTCCTTGATGTCGGTCTCGGTGTAGCCCTGGTCCCTGCCCAGCGTGAACAGCTCGAAGAGTTCCCTGGCGAAGTTCTCGTTGGCCCGCCCCTTCTGGTTGGACTCGTTGTCGAGCCAGCGGATCATCGCCGGTCCCTTGGCGACCTCGCCGAGAAGGCCGTGGAAGCTGCCCAGCGCTAGGCGGTGGAAGGTCCGGATCTGCTCCGACATCCAGCGCACGCTGCCGACCTTGCCGATCCCGGTCGCGAAGTGGTCGTGCCAAAAGAGCTCCATGCGCGCCTACAGCGGATGCCTCGTCGTCAGCAGATGCATCCACCACCAGGCCCTGAGGTCGCGGGCTTCCTCCTTGGCGAGCACCAGGGCCAGGGTCTCCTGCGTGGCCTCACCTTGGCCACGGCCCAGCGCATGGCCTCGTCCTCCTGGATCTTGTAGAGCTCGCGCCCCTTGCGGCGACGATCGTCGTTGCCGGCCACGATCAGGATGCGGAGGGCACTCGGGATCCGGGACGCGAGCAGCCTGCCACGATGGTGCTGACCGAAGAATCCGCGCGGGAAGCAGTAGGCGAAGCCCTTCTCCTGCACCCGGTCCTGCAAGGCCCCGAGCCCGGCCCAGCCGAAGAAACCAGGTCGCAGGTCGGGCAGGATCTCGTCCTCGGCCCGCGCGCCCTGGAAGCCGAACTCCAGCCCCTGGAGGAACTGGTCCATCTCGTTCTGTCCACGCCCGTCGATGAGCTGCTCGCGCTGCTTCACGAGGGCATGGAGATCCCGACCGATCCGGAAGCGCAGCATCGTGTCGGCCTGCGGGACCGGCCAACGGGCTGGTCCCCCGGTCCAGACCTCACGGGCTGCCGCAGGAAGGTGGCCTCGGAAGCCCGGGATCCTCAACCGCGCCAGGAGGCCGGAGCTTCGCGAGGCATCGATCCGCGCCTCGATCCTCTTGGCCCCCGCCAGACCCTGCTTGAGTCCGCAGAACAGGAGGGCCGCTGCTGGTTCCTTCCGGATCTCACGCTCATCGTACCCCGCGACCAGCGGTGCCGTGTCCATCCAGAGGCGTGCCCGCAGCTCGCTCGCCTCCTCGCCCTCCTCGAACCAGGGATCCGAGAACCTCGAGGTCCCCGGCTCTCCGGTGATGCGATCCGCAAGGAGTCCCCGGAACTTCTCCGGTGCAAGGATCAGGAAGCTTCCTCGCCGCTTCAGCAGACCCTTCATCCACAACTCGGCGACGGACTCGGCGCGCTCTGCCTCGGCCTCGCTTGGAAGCCTGGTGACCAGGTAGGGATCCACCCCGCCGTCCTTGGGTGTGAGGCCCATGAGGAAGCCCGCATGAGCCAGGGCCTCGAGACTCTTGCCGACGGCTCGCTCGGACCAGCCCTTGGTGAGGACGAGCCCGGCCCGCAGCTGCAGCAGGGCCTTGGCCGGCAGCAGCCCCTCGAGCACATGACCCGGGGCAGCGAGCCCGGACAGGAATCCATGGACCGCTTCGAGCCCCAGGCCCTTGGCCTCGACCTGCAGGACCAAGAGGCTCTCGGGCAGGGCGAAGGAGCTGAGATCTCCGTCCGAGCTCTCGGTCTCGGAGGCTGCGACCTGCGCCACCAACGGCGAGGCCAGGAGGAGGAGGAGGAGCGAGCTTCGGAGTCTGGTCATGGCGAGCCTCGTTTGGCGAGGGGGCGCGCTTCGACTCGAAGGAGCCACCATTCCCAAGATGTCGGGAGAGCTCCCCCCGGGGATGCCGACCCTTGGCATTCCCTCATGAGCGGAGCGGGACTATCTGCGCGGGGTGTAGGATTCCTTGGACCGCATCCCCGTGTCGTCCCCCTCCCCCGACCCCCACATCCTCAGCCTCGATGGCATCGAGTCGATCCCCCCATCCCCGCTGGCTCCTGCCCGGCCTGGTCCTCCTGCTGGCCCTGGCCGGCCTTCCCTTTCTCCTGCCCGGCTCCGGCCAGGGGGAGGTCGTGGACATCGTGGAGACCGATGAGGGGCCGACCGAGGCCGACTTCCACGAGCCTCCGGGACAGGAGACCGTCCAGCCCCTCCCGGCCGGCGGGGCCCAGCCCTTCTCCTCGGTCCCGATGGGCGAACCCGCCCAGCCCGGTCAGAGCGGCCGGATCCGGGGCACGGTGCAGCTACAGTCGGAGCTGGTCGGCAAGGTGCCGAGCTTCACGCTGAGCCTGATCGAAGCCGTCAATCCCAACCGCCCACCCTCCTCGGACAAGTTTGCGCCGAGGAGCTACCGCAAGGGCTACACGGTCGATGGGCAGATCACGTCCTTCGAGCTCGACGAGATCCCCTTCTCGGACTTCGGCTGGAGGCTCCTGGCCTTCGCTCCGGGCACCAACGGCAGCGAGGCCCTCGTCATGCTCTCCGCCGAGGACAGCCGCAAGCGGGTCCACCTCGAGATCAGCAAGGCCGCGACCCTGTCGGTTCAGGCCCGCGACCAGACCATGGCCCCGGTCCCCAACCTCAGGGTCTACCTGCGTCCCAAGGGCGAGAACCTGATGGGCCACCCCGGCTACCCGTGGAACAGCCAGACCAAGACCGACGGCTACGGCTTCCTCCTGATCGAAGAGGTGCAGGCCGGTCTCTACGAGATCCTTGTCGGCGACCCCCGCAACCCGGCCATCCCTCCCAAGGAGGTCCAGATCACCAAGGAGGCCCACCAGCTCCTCAAGGTGGAGGTCCCCCGCGGCGGCCTCGTGACCTTCCGCATCGCGCAGCCGGGTGGCTACGGGGCCGAGGGCGTCAAGGTCACGGCCGTGGCCAAGGACACCCGGATCTCACGCCGCTACGAGGTCGTGAGCGATCGGACCGGCAAGGCGGTCCTGCCCCACCTGCCGACCGGGGAGTACTACTTCTACTTCGAGAAGCGCGGCTACGAGCAGGCCTTCCGCGAACTCAAGGTCGGCCAAGAGGACAAGATCCAGGAGAGCATCCCGCTGCGCCTCGCGCGATGATCGCGACGTGACGATGCGGCCCGAAGACCTGTCGGGGGCCCTGCTCCGACTGGCCTGGCCCGGGGCCCTGACCCTCCTGCTCGACAACCTCTACCGGGCCAACGACCTGTTCTGGGTCAAGTCGCTCGGCAAGGAGGCCCAGGCCGCCGTCTCGGTGGCCGGCATAGTCACGATCCTGACCTTCGCGCTGTACGCAGGACTCTCGATCGGCGTCCTCTCGATGACAGCCCGGGCCTTCGGTGCCGGACGGAAGGACCGGGTGCGCAGCCTCGTGCGCTTCGCGCTCTTCGCCTCCCTGGTCTGCGGTGGACTCGTAGCCGCGATCGGGCTCGGAACGATGCAGGAGCTGCTTCCGTTCCTGGTGCCCGAGGTCGCGGATCAGGACCTGGAGGCCCTGCAGTTCGAACGCGATCAGCTGCGGGCCTACCTGCTACCGATCCTCGGGGGCGGTTGTCTGCTCTGCGCGGCAACGGTGCTCGAGCACGCCTTCCTGGCGACCGGGGACAGCCGCACGCCGCTGTACCTCCAGCTTGGTGCCGTGGCCGTCAACTTCGGCCTCAACCCGGTGCTGGTCTTCGGACTCGGTCCGGTCCCGGCCCTCGGGACCCTGGGTGCAGGCATCGCGACCCTGGTCTCGCGCGCGCTCGTGGCCGGGCTGGGGGCCTGGATCCTCCATCGCCGCTTCGCGGAGGCCGGAGCCCAATCGGGTTTCTCGGTCGGCGACACGATCCGGAGCCTGCTGCGGCTGGGCCTGCCGGTGACCAGCGCCGTGGCGATCTACTCGATCGTCTACCAGGTCCTGATGCATCGGACCTTTCCGAGCTTCGGCTCGGTCGGGCGTGCGGCTTTCGGGGCAGGCTTCGTCGTCGAGGGCCTGGCCTTCACGCTGATCTGGGGACTGGCCATGGCCTCGGGCAGCCTCTCGGCCCAGGCCCTGGGAGCAGGACGACCGGACCTGGCAAGGGCCGTCGTGCGACGGGCCACGCTCTACGTACTGATGCTCTGCCTGCCGCTGACCCTGCTCTTCCTCTTCGGGGCCGGGCCGCTGGCGCGACTCCTGGCCGAGGATCCGCGGGTCCAGGAGGCCTGCATCACCTACCTCTGGATCCTCGCCTGGTCGCAGTGGGCCGTCGGGCTCCAAGGGGTCTTCGAGGAGAGCCTGGCAGGGACCGGGTTCACGCTGCCGGTGGCACTGAGCTCGACCTTCTGGAACCTCGCGCGCATCCCCTTGGCCCATGCCCTGGCCCTCGGGGAAGGCTGGGGGCTGCCCGGGATCTGGTGGACCATCAACCTGACGACCTATGGCAAGGCGTTGACGTCCGGGCTGCTGCTGCGCTTCGGCCGTTGGCAGCGAAGCGGCCTCTGAGAGCTCCTCGCGGTCCCGGCCCGGGCGCATCCGCGGAGGCCCTTCACGCTTGCGTGCCCCCAGGGCCGGAAGTAGCCTGCTTCGCTCGAATCTGGCGAGGTAGCTCAGTTGGTGAGAGCGGTGGATTCATAACCCACAGGTCGGCGGTTCAAGTCCGCCCCTCGCTACCACTTGTGAACGCCGCGTGTTCCCCGGGCCGGACCCTCGGGAAGACGCGGCGTCTTCATGGATGGGCCGCGCCTCGAGGGCCTTTCGCCGGGCAGGCCCTCAGGACCGCTTGTTGATCAGCACCGGCCGGCGGGCGTTGCGAAGGATCCGCTCGGCCACCGAGCCCAGGTAGTAGTGGCGCTTGCCCGAATGCCCGCGGTGGGCCACGACGATCAGGTCGCAGTCCTCCTCCTCGGCGGCCCGGGGCACCTCGTCGCCGGGCTGATGATGCAGGATGCGGACCCGGTACTCCCCTTCCTGGAGCCCGAGCTGGCGGGCTTCGCGATGGACACGGGCCTCCGCCTCGCGGATCTCGACCTGGTCGTACGGCAGATGACGCTCGCCCGGATCACGCAGTGGATCGACCGGGATGTCGAGAGCCGTGCAGATCAGGAGCTCGGCACCATGCTGCCTCGCGAGGTTGAGTCCCTCGAGCAGGGCATCCAGGCTGGGCGCCGAGAAGTCGATGGCGACCAGGATCCTTCGGTATCTACGCGCCTGTTCGCTCATCTGGGTCCTGAGTGTGGCCATGGCCATGATCCGATCTTCGGTCCTGCGGCCCGTCCCTCCTATCGGGCTGCAGGACCGACTCCCGCCCGGACTTGTCCGTAGACCGAGGGCCTGACCCCGATCTGGCTCAGAGCCCCAAGAGACCTTCCTGGATCGCGAGGCGTGCGATCTCGGCCGCCGAATGGCAGTCCAGTTTGCGCTGGAGGTTCTCCCGATGCTTCTTGATCGTGCCCAGCGAGAGATTGAGTTCGGCCGCGATCTCCTTGTTGGCGCGACCGACCGCGATCAGCTGGAACACCTCCCGTTCGCGTAGGGTCAGCACGTCCAGCCGGGACTGGACCCCCTGCTGCACGTCCCCGCCTGCCTTGAGTCCACCGAGCACGGCACCGGCCACCTTGGGCGACAGGTACGAGTCCCCGCGATGGATGGCGGCGATCGCCAGCCTCAACTCACCTGGATCGGAGTCCTTGGAGAGGTAGCCGTCGGCACCGACCTGCAGGGCCTGCTGGACGAACTTGCTGGCCTCGTGCTGGCTCGCCATCAGGACCTTGGTCCTCGGTGAGGCGCGCTTGACCAGGGGCACCACGTCGAGCCCCGAGAGGCCGGGCATCGTGATGTCGAGGATCAGGAGGTCGGGCCTCAGGTCCTTGACCTCCTGGATCCCGGCACGCGGATCACCGTTCTGACCGACGACGACGAGCTGCTCGTCCTCTTCGATCAGGGACTTGAAGGCGGCGCGGATCATGGCCTGATCATCGATCAGGTAGATGCGGATGGGCTTGTTGTCGGTCACGTCGTGCTCCGGGCGTTGGGCAGTCGGATCTCGAAGCGTGCTCCTCCCGACGGAGAGGCGCCCAGCTCGATCCTTCCACCATGACTCTCCACGATCTTCCTGCAGAGGGGGAGTCCGATTCCGGTCCCCATGACCTTGCCGCTGCAGAACAGGCCGAAGACGGCCTCACGCTCCCCCTCGGGAACGCCGGGTCCGTCGTCCTCGACCTCGATCACGTACTCGCCCTCCTCGGTCCGGCCGTCGATGCGGACCGGCCCCTTCTCCGAGGTGGCGTCCAGTGCGTTCTGGACGAGGTTGACGAGGACCTCCTCCATGCGGCCGGGATCCACGTCCAGGGACAGACCATTGGCGTGGATACCGATCTCCAGCACCCCTGAGGACAGCTGCGGAAAATGCTCGATGGCCCGGTCCACGATCTCTCGCGGACAGGTCCGGCGGCGATCCAGGTCCAAGGGCCTCGCAAAGCTCAGCGTGCCTTCGAGCAGCTCTTCGATCCGCACCAGCCGCCCCACCATCTCCTCGAGGAGCTCGTGCTGCTCCATCCCGAGCTTGTCCGCCACGGCGTTGAGGGCATGGTGCAGTCCGGTGATCGGAGCCCGGATCTCGTGCGTCAGGAAGCTCGCCTGCTTGCCGATCTCGGCCAGTCTCTCGAGCAAGCCGATCTCCCGGGCCCGAGCTGCGTCCCGCTGACGAAGGAGCTCCACGTGACGAAGTCCTCGCGCCACGACCTCGAGCAGCTTCTCCTTGGTGACCGGCTTGGTCAGGTAGTCGAAGGCCCCGAGCCGAACGGCCTCGGCCGCCGACTCGATCCTCGGCTCCCCGGTCATCAGGACGACCGGCTCCTGGCAGCCCTGCTCCATCAGCATGCGCAGCAGCCCGACGCCCCCCATGCCCGGCATCAGGATGTCCGAGACCAGCAGGTCGAAACTTCCGGGCACCAACTGCTCCCCGAGCTCCTCGGGTCAGGACGCGGCCCGGACCTCGTGCCCCTCCGCCTCGAGGAAGCGGGTCAGGGTCTTGAGCAGCAGACGTTCGTCCTCGATCAGGGTGATGCGGGCCAAGTTGCTCCCTCGGGGTCGGGCTCGAAGCCCCCATCCTGCCGCGGAGCACGCCTCGGCAGGTATACGGACATCTTCGTATAGCTGTCTCCGTCGCTCTGGGCCTCGATCCGTCCGCCGTGCTTCTCGACGATGCCACGGGAGACCGATAGTCCTAGACCCGTGCCCCCGGACTCGCGCTTGGTCGTGAAGAAGGGGCTGAAGATCTTGCGCAGATGCTCGGTGCCGATGCCCGACCCGTCGTCCTCGACCTCGAGCAGGATCTCGTCGTTCTCCTCTAGACCTCAAACAAGCGCGCCCCGGTACTTCAACTCGATGGGTCTGCCCGTACACACCGCAGCTGTTCGGCCGG
>WURV02175378.1:0-13870 GCA_011762755.2 Epimenia babai | reverse complement strand
AGTACAAACTCACTGCTCAAAAACCAGGTAGAGTACAAACTCACTGCTCAAAAACCAGGTAGAGTACAAACTCACTGTTCAAAAACCAGGTAGAGTCCAAACTCACTGCTCAAAAACCAGGTAAAGTACAAACTCACTGCTCAAAACACAGGTAGAGTACAAACTCACTGCGCAAAAACCAGGTAGAGTACAAACTCACTGCTCAAAAACTTAAATAAAAAATTTATCTCACTTATTTCGCAATTCGTGTATTGGGCACTCCGCGCGATTGCAGCAAGTGATGATTGTGGCCAGACATTATTTCTTACGACGTTCGTCCTTTACCGCAACGGACTATAACTCGATTAACTTCGATAATCATCACCACTCTGAACAACGCATCGCGCTTTACCAGGCCAAATGTCCATTAGTGTTGACATGAGTACTCGGGTACCCGGGTACTACTCGGGTACATAACTACTCGGGAAATTTGGTCAGTTACTCGGGTAATACGGGTATTTTAATGCATCACTGTTTGCCATAATCGACATTAAACTATCAGGGAAAACATTGTTAACTGACTTCGATAACCACAAAGCAACGAAAAATCTGTACCAAGGTAAACTATTGAAACTCTCATAATGACGGTTGTCAATTCTGCAATAAATCCAATGATAAAACACTGTACCACAAAATGAAATGGCGTGTTGACATTACGATTATTTCGCAATTTTAAGTTTCAGGGGGGAAAGGGGGATTAACGGTGGGTCACATCAAGGTACGTCTATGTTTCCATTATACCCAGAAACATTGGTTAGCTTACGAATATGCATTATTTTATTTTAACTAACAAATTCGTCACTGGATTAGCGATTAATAGCGAATAATCATTTTTAATAACAATATGAGCTTGCACAAATGTTACTGTTCACCTTTAATCCAATGCACGACGACAGTGACTTAACCTGAGCAGAAATCAACTAAGATGGCGACTACCAATGCTACTGTCACTCAAACGAGTTTTCGATGAAACTTACCAGAATTTATAAACATTACACGAAAAAATGAACACAAAAAAATTGATATGGTATGAGAATATTTTTCTCTATTTATCAAGTATATTTCTCTCTTTTTATCAAGTAGATATTGAATTAAGTGACAGTAATTTTTTGGAAGCTATTTCACGTGTTTACAATTCGCGAAGAGTACTCTGCTACCCGCTCGTAACCACTCCGCGAATAACGGGTTTCAGTTTCAGTTTCAGTACTTGTTACAACACAAATGTCTATACAACGATTTATCATTGATTACTTATCTGGTCATTTCCTTGTAATTTTCCGCCACATACGAACCAATACAACGCAGCTTTTAGTTTGACGTACAACCAATGGTAGATTAAGTCTTACTTTTACATACAAACAATACACTACATTCACTCATTCGTTTAAAAAAAATTTTATTAGAGCATGCTTCTACGTCATCCTGACAATAATTCTATAATGAATGAAACCGAAATCAACCAAGAGACAAACGCACTTTCAATCGTCTGATATTCACGCGATCCCTTATCCGCCATTTTTCTTTTGGGGTAACCCTTCTAAATTTACTTTCTCTCGCCGCCGTAATCTAATAAGTGATTCGTCAATATCCAGTAACCTTCCCGCTGCTCTATGCCAATTTCGTCTGCTATCTCAACCGCCTTTAATTTATTCCTTACCGGATATGCACTGCGTACTTTAGCTATATTGGTTCCCGTAGTCGGTTATTTGTACGGTTTTCAATATAACAACATTTGCGTTTGATCCCCCTTCGCTCTTAAAATTGAACCGCCTGGTAAAACAGACGTTCGCCGTAAAAGATCTCCGGTTATCATCGATTATCTCCCGTTACACTTACCCAATATCGAGGGAAAAAACGGCGGACATTTCATCAGAAGGAAAAAACACAATTCAGTTAATTGGTAATAGGATTACTGTTACATTATCCTCCGTTTTTTAATGTTTACGTTAGTTTCTATAAATAATATGCACTCCTGCCGCAAAAATCCACTTGTATACACTGAATCTGCACATTATACAGGAAAATATGGCGCGATTACCTCCCTTCGCTTAGACGACGCCTTGAAAAATCTGAATGAAACGAACGTAAGCCGATTCTGCCAAAAGACAAAGGTCAACGGTAAAAAGATTTTATTACGCTAAAATTCAGAAAAATTCAATTAACGGCCTAAATTACCCTCCTATTTGCTCAGATAACGATATATTGAATCAATCTGAATGATACGATGCAAGGGTCAAATTCTGCTATACCTTAAAGCCTTACGGCGAATCGCTCTCTCAATAAAATTTTCAGTCAAAAACAAACAGTGGGAGAAACTAGCGCTACTGCTCAAATGACAAATTAACGGAGGAAATTTCAACATTTGTTAGACAGCAAAAAACTTTACCAGTTTTTCCGATCGAAGGTCTTTTAACCCTTTGCACTCTGTTGTAACTGAATTATATTGATAGAGTAATGCGATATTCGGATATCAGTGTGGTAAGGGTTAAGAAAATCTACAACCAGAGATCTACGATATCTGTGACGGAGGACAAACACAATCCAATCGAAAGGGCCGACAAGATACTTGTTGAAGTGACCTAAAAAAATAACAGCTTGTAGCACAATTTATCAATGGTAGCAATGCGTGTTGCATTGACAACATTAATTGGACTCTAACATACATTTGAAATTCACAATTCCCAACCACTATGTGCAGAATCGAGCTCTCGGAACCTCTCGCACGAAATGCCATGCTCATGATCATGACACAGTCTCGTGATCATGACACAGTCTCGCGATCATGACACAGTCTCGCGATTATTAAAAAATCTCGCGATCATTACACAATATCGCGATCATTACACAATCTCGCGATCATTACACAATCTCGCGATCATTACACAATCTCGCGATCATTATACAATCTCGCGATCATTACACAATCTCGCGATCATTACACAATCTCGCGATCATTACACAATCTCGCGACCATTACACAATCTCGTGATCATTACACAATCTCGCGATCATTACACAATATCGCGATCATTACACAATCTGGAGAAATCGAGTCTTACCGCCGATTCTCCATTTTCGCTTGTAAGCGAGAGAAAATCCCCAGATTAATATTTTTAAAATCCTTTCTCCAATCGACGGTTTCCAACGGATCCATTCATCCGTCAATGCAGTAACCGGATGCTTGGGAAAATTTTTTTGAGTCGCTATCGATTTTCCACAATATAC
The DNA here is from genome assembly GCA_011762755.2 of Epimenia babai. Taxonomy (NCBI): domain Eukaryota; kingdom Metazoa; phylum Mollusca; class Solenogastres; order Cavibelonia; family Epimeniidae; genus Epimenia; species Epimenia babai. The sequence continues at coordinate 10,606 of WURV02175378.1, read as the reverse complement.
TGAACCTCATTACCCCGATATCACCAAATATGGTAAACTTTCATAATTATGTTTGCCAAATCGCCAGAGTGTAAACCACAAAGTTGGGACAGACGTTTGACCTTCGCCCATTCATACCGCCGCGCGCAAATACCGCGAGATGCTCTATAAGATCTGCGTTTTGGCGACGACGACGGAAAAGCGGAGAAACGCGCGCAGTAACGGACACTACTATTGATATCTAGAACACATCCACGATGGATAAAGGTGGTAAAGAAAGTACGCAGTACGTCACAAGGTGTACACGGTACACTGCAAGGATTATACAGATCCTTATGAGAAGACTCGAACCTGGGTCTTCTCGATGTTAACATCAAAAGTCTATTTGTAAGTCACCGGTCTTCCATAATATCCATGAATCAAGCATTTGATATTTTACATGCACAAAAGTGTAACACCGTCAAATCAACTAGGATTGAGATAAGCGCACACTTTGCTCCATTGAGCATACTTCATCACTATCAAGTATACTTCATCAAGTATACCTCTCACATCAAGTACACTTCATCAGGTATATATATACAGTGAAACCTGTATTAAGCGACCGTCCGTGGGACCGGCGTAAAACGGTCGCTTAAGACAGGTGGTCGCTTAATACAGGGAGTGTACTATATATACAGAAAACGTTCGGGACCGCCGAAAGACGAGTGGTCGCTGTATAAGAGTGGTCTTTAGAGCAGGTTTCACTGTATATACCGCTAAACAAGTACTTCTTGGCTTCTTGAACACGAAGGCAACAGGATCCCTATCAGAGCCGAGTAAATATAATGCAGAAGGTTTTAGAAAGTGGATAACGCGGTTAGGAATTTTCTGATAATAACGTTAAGAGGACTGGCATATCCTGATTATCGTATCTCCGGTTAAATAACTCGACTGTAGACGGGCTCCTCGTCAGCCAGAATTAGCCGAGACAGAACGGATAATATCGAGAGCTGCGTCAAAAGCATCTATTACCGCCCGCCCGGTCAGCGAAGATCAATATTATATCCGCTTATGCCCATAAACAGATCAGGGGGTATGTTTAGAGCCAAGTTTCACCCGGTGATACCAGACCCCGCAATACCGAGCCGCTGGAGCGGGCCCCACCCTAAGTGCTCTGGTAAGTCATATTATCCGTAGTAAATTCTATAAAATTGAAACTGAAACTCGCCACCATAATACGAAGGCCCCTGTGGTGCGGTATACAAAGCGTGGTCTCTCGAAACCATGCAAAGCAATGATTCCCCACATTCCACAACAAGAAGTGAGCGAAATTTTATTCATTAAACTTTAAATTTTTTTTTGTAAACTGCGTTATTGTCCTATTTCATTTTGTAAGTGCTACTTACATCTAGTACGATCAATAAAGCAGCATTAAAATCTGTCCTTTCCCATTTTAAAATGTAATTGTATAAAAATTCTCCTTAATATATGCTTTATAATATATATTATATATGCACTATCAACACATAATACTAAATAAACGATGTCATATCAAGGGAGTTAATTGAATACCTGTTCCAAATACACGAGGCGTTCGCTGCCAACTGACGCCCTTGCTGAAACAGCGTATTTTATTTTCCTCGCCATTTCAGTTCGTTCGGCAATGCCAGTTTTGGTGTGGCAAAACTTATACCAACTATGCAAAAGAATAGTAAAGACCCACATGTATTTATTTTTGCTGGAAATTAACCTATCAATAATGAAAAAGTTACTTAAGTCTTGCGTCGTTGGTGTGTTGTGGTATTACTGATGGCTTTTCTGACAGGGAAGACGATTTTGTGGTAGATATTTAAAGGAATTAGCGTATTAATAATTCCTTCGTAATCACTTCCTAACGCGGGCATTCCGGTATTTGTTGTTGCTTTTATGACAGGGATGTCGTTTCCTTGGTGGATTCTTGACACAGACTACGTCTCGTTCGCTGTAGCCTGGCAATGCTTAGATGAAGTCATCGACGAGCTTCCTTACCATACGGGTGTGTCCCTCCGTAGGATCACGTGACTTCTATCCAATGAACTGACTCTGTACTTGTAATTATCGTATTACGCATTTGGGGTCCAAATTATTTCGTATTTGGAATCAACTTTAATTGTCATAATCAAGGTTCCATAAAACGTTAACAGTACTTCTCATACCTGTTATTAATGATGAGATTAGTGATAAGTTAAAGGGGCGTAATTTTTTATGGTATCACTATCGGGTATATATCGTCAGATATGAGTTGGAGGTTATGGCACAGATATAAAAGTGCTTTACCGTCTTTGTGCGTCGCTTAACGTTGTTCAAAATATGTCACGTGTGTGTCACGATCTCTGTCCATTAGTCTGTATGTTCATCATATGTTAGGGGGCAGCTGGCGTAGTGGTTAGAGCGTTTGACTTTGAATCCAAGGTGAAATCCCGCTCTATACTAACTGTGGCATTTTTGGAGCTTAAAACGCCTTAAACCATTGCCCGTGGGGGTCTGGGTAGCCCTTGCAGTGTGGTCCGGTTGGGGCATTTTCCCTCTGACGTTTGCTGTGCTTCATATGCTCTATATGGGTTCTCTATGTCGCTTACCTCCCCGCTATGTCGTCATCTCACTGTAAATAAACATGGACCTATCATAGACTTAGCGGAGCAATGAGCGTGCTAGATCTTTTTCCATGACTCGCTGAGTGGAATAGTACAAGAACAAAGCATCTCGCTTCACAATCCCATGCGAAGAATTAGTTTTATATCGGTGTCTTATTTCTAGAACGATTTGCTTCGATGCGATAGAGGAATCCGTCCCACCACATTCCAGCTGATAAAAATATGTGAAATGAACTGTCAATTAAATACCAAAGAATTTTTGGTACTTGATAAAGTAAATATGCACGACTTTTCCTGAACGCCAGACTGTCCCGTCTGCTATATAGATCGTGAGTTAAGATACGGACTGCAAACAAAACTAAACAGACAATAATCTTCAAGGTTTTCTGAAAAAAAACTCTAAACAACTGAATTTAACATTCTATACTAATATTCGAATGCTAATGCTCGCTATTTTATCACAATTTCACATTCGATATTGATTATTATGAACGAGGCATAATTCGTCTGTGTTTCATTTTCCTTTACGCCGGAGGAGTGTTACTATAATCTGACAAATATTACTTCAACGTCATCCCCTTGAAGGAATATCAGGTTTTAATAAAGACTGCATCCATTAACGCCTTTTTCGATAACCCCATCTCTCCCTAGCTTTAATTACAGTACTTGGTTTCTGCTACAGAGAAAGCGTGGATATTGACTCGTCGCGACAGGGGCATCACGCAGGACTTCCGCTATCGTATATACGGCCATCTTATTGACACAAGAATTATCGACCCCTTCCACTTCTCCAACCCAAACCCCACGCGTTGCGACGACTACTTCGCGGATCGTAAAAGCCCCTTTACGAAAACGGACGAACTTTGATTGTACATGACTGTACGTCTCAAGTATGCACCATTAACGTAGGCAGGGAACGCTACGACATACAGTATATATATTGCTACAGGCAGTACACGTAAACACGGAGGAATTGATTCGGCCTCGCAGTCACCCTGCGGCAACCTAACGGTCACTTAACGATGACCTCACTGTCATGTCATGATCACCTTACGGTCATCTTTGATATTAGATTCATCCTACGGTCACGTTAGCTTCACCGTACGGTCACCATACGATCACGTTACGATTATCTAATGATCTTACTACACTGTTATCTTACAATCAGCATACAGCCATTTTACGATCATTTACTCACCGTTATCTTACGGTTACCTTACGATCACCTAGTAAAAATGTTCCTCACACTCCAAAACTTGCTTATTTTCTTTTCGTAATCATCTATAAACGGGAGCACTTGTTGTATTTATATAACGTTATAACGACTGTAACAGAGTATCATATTGATACTTGGTGACACGTTCATCACTACCATAATTAATGTTATAATGCAATACATATTTTACTTACAACGGAAAAAAAGTGCAAAGGCAAGACTGCATTATTAATGATAGATGACTGTCGCACTTGCAACATTGGCTCCTCATACGCTGAAGAATTTCACAATTTATCGCACTTCGCGACAAACTTTTAGGATATTTAGAATCTTTTTAATCTCCTTTTAGTGGTAAGCGCGAGGAAAATCCTACATACGTAGAGATTCAGACTTGCAACCTCTCGCGTTTCTTACGATTACAGATGTCGACCAGGAAGGAGAGTACAAGAAGAAACTAACTGGTCAGAGCGAATCACACGATTCCTCTCCGTTGTTCCGCTGTGCGTCAAAACGATTAACTAACTTGCTTTAAAAATGTTCAAAGGATAGCCGTATTAGCGTATTAGACAAATGGAAACTCCATCACAAGTATTTTTAGTTGCCGCTGAGATTCTGCAACAAAAAACTGCGGGTCCACCCATATTGTGCGCAAAAATAACAAACACCTACAACTATGGAAGGCGATGGTGTCAAAAGTGAGCAGTGCCAAATTTCATTTTTACAGCGGGCGAACCGCTGAGTAAAGGAAATACCTACATATGAAAACGGGATATATATATATATAATTTATCGTTTAAACTTCTTTTATATATTTAATTCATACTTATTATGACTACGGTTTATAAGATTGCATTTCTATACGTTAAAACAACTGTGGCAAAAAGCATTGCAGTCTCTACATAGTCAACCCTGGTACGATTCTAAATAATTACACAACCTAAACTTTGCTCTACTTTACTATATGAATTGTACTACTGTAAACGTGATGGCATACAGTTAACTAATCATTAATGTTTCTTCGTTTGCCCATATTCTGCCCAGCCTGTGTGGCGCCCTGGTTGCTACCGTACTGTAGACTGTGAATGTACTCTCCTGCCCGCATTTGTTCTTCCGAGAATTCGCGCACATTCTTGTCGGCCATTTTAGGTCCGAGAATCGGCCATTTTGAGGCATCTGGTTTCCTTTGTACCTGAATGTAGCAGACACGCCAAGTTTCTCGAAATTCTACAAATATTTTAATGTCGCATTTGACATCTCAGGTGACATCTTGGTCGTAAACTACGATATTCACATACCACACGTGAAGCAAGTCGCACAGTAACTGTTGCGGCAAATCATTGGAAAAGGTCGTTCAAACCACACGCATTGATTATTGTCCTAGTCTAGTGCGAATTGACCCGTATTGCAACGAATAGATTTCGCCAGGATTTTTTTCTGACCTAGACAATCAGAGTAATCTGTATAAAGTTACTTGCTCAAGAATACAGGAAACACAATCTGTATCGCGGGAGATTCAAACCCTCTACATCATGATTGGCATTTTCGCGCTCGACCATGAAGGTATTCCTATGCGCGGCCTCCGAAGCCGTTCAATGAAATTGTTTTATTTAGAGGGAGGACATAGGCTATTAGATACATTGCTTATTTGTCCAGGAAAGGCTTGACTCGGCAAGAGTAAATGTGCTATTTGTCGTGGACTCAAATATCCACACAACAGGAAGACAGCAGGAAGATTGATAAACATTGGGACGTAAGAACAAGAACAATCTTTACGGGTTATATATGGATACAAAATAGTTATAGAGATATCAAAACATGATTCTACGCTAAATAAATAAAAAGGCGACTCACAGTGCGACCGAGAGCGAAAATGCAAAGCGTCACTTGAGGAATGTTCTTCTGTTCCCACAGATCCACCGTCTGGAACGTTTCATTGGCTGGTACTCCGTACTTGAGTGCCGCTTTTTGGAAAGCTTCGCTGTTCTGACGGAAAGCAAAGCCCCCGCCTTTTGTGATTATCTTTTTCACGGAATCTGGCGCCAACTTGTTAATCAATCTGAAATGCAATGTATGAATTAATAAATTAATTATTCCATAATTGATTAGGCCTACAGTTGAAAGTTGCTAAAGTCACTTAAACATTACTTTATTTATTATTAAAGTTATACAAAAATTAATATAATTTGCATGCCATATGATATCGCAAATATTGAGGCGTCGCACTAGAAAAGTCTTATGGACTGATCGTACCGACAGAGAATGGTTCCATCCTTCAGCAAGACTCCGTAATCCTCGGAACGATTTAGCTTTTCACCCAACACCGCCTCGATCCAATCCAGCGCGTCTGCTTCTTGCTGAGGGTCCCGCTGGCAGAGGAAGTGAAAGAATTGACATAAACGCTAATATCAGCGCAACAACAATATTAATTCAGCTTGCAAATGTTAAGGTGGACTGTTAACCGGCATCTGCGAATAAAACGTAACATCCTCCCCCGGCAACGATCCTTCCGACGTGCGGTTCGAATCTTCGTTTCTGTACCCATCAATACCAGCGAGATCCCTAATATAAAGTTATACTGACTGCTTATTTTGCCTATAGACAGCGAGATTACTTCGACCTACGACTAAGTGAGCTTCAGATTAACACAAGCGTTCGTAAAATATCAAGTAGGCCTTATCAGACGCAAGGAGCGGTCGGGTGTGACATACATCTAAATCTTTATTCTTATTATTACGAATAAACCAATATAACAAGAAGCGTATAGTAAAAAAATAGATGGCAGTAAGAGGTACATAAGTGTCCACTTTACTGATGTGGACGACATGGGGTAATATACACGCACTGTGTGTCAAATATTATCGATCATTTAGTTGAACGTGAAGTCCTAACAGTCTACAATATTGCGTTTCCTCCCCACATACGGGGTTGTATTTAACTAACCGAGACTGCTTTGGCGTTCTTTAATAGTTACCTTATAATACTTGTACCATTGATGCGCTATATCACCACTCTTTATATTAACAACTTGCAGAGGTCATCTAGGACGCTCTACACACATAGCGATTGGTTCACCGCGTAACACCGACATACAGTATATATACGCGATTGTTTTGTAATCAGAATAAGCGCAATAAATCAGACATAAGCGCAATAAATCGAATAATCGACAGACAAGACCAACGTTTTCGTCGATACTGTGTGTACAGATTACAATTCAATTTATGCAGCCATTCGGTAAATCTGCCGGACCACGGTCGGAACCGCTGTCGCCATGCGCAGGCGAACACCGCGCTGGAACAGGAACCTTAAAGTCGTCATACATTGACCCTGGACGACGTTGCCAATGCCGCATTTACCGGGAGCGTCGAGTCCTACTGGTGGTCGGATGGACCAAACTTAACAAATTCCGCTGCTGTACGTCGTTTATAAACGGAAGGCATGGCGAGAGAGCATTTAACGAGTGATCGATGGACTATAAACGAGAGATTCATGTAGCCGTTACCGAGTCGATAGCGAATGGCGTAACCTAGCAACGATGCTCTATATAATTGTCTAAATAAATAAAAGCTATATGTGATAGATAATCAACTGCGAGGGTTATGTTGTACTCAAGGTGAGATTCTATGTATGTATGTATGTATGTATGTATGTATGTGTGTGTGTATGTATGTATGTATGTATGCAATTCGCATTTAGCCTGACTAAATATGCAATGCTGTCGACCAATCGACACAAACACATCCCGGAGTATGAGTTTGTGATGAAACAAGAATACTTAATTTTGCCTGAGTGGGATGTAAATATTTGAGCCCGCTCTAACGGAATGGAATATGGTTCGATTAATTTGTGGTAAACAGCTGAATGCTGCCGCTATGCGTGTCGAGCACGATTTATTTATTGTACAGAGAATTCCTGAATAAGTTAATACAACAGCAAAATTAATAATCGAACACACCCTCGTAAACGCAGATTGCAGTGGCGGAAGTACAACGGTCTCTAATAGCTTTATGGACGTACATAGTTAAGCTGCATTCAGTGGATGTCATCGGATATTTAACATTCATCACAGTGTTTAATGTGACGCCTCGGTTTGAAGTCTTTGGCGCGAAACCCGTTTGTCTTGATGACAGTCACGGTAAATATCTATTTGATGGTTAGAACTGCACATGCGGGCATAACGTGTTCGCCATAACGTATAATAAAAAAAATTACAGGTAACGACTGATTAATATTCTCTAGGTCGTTAATAGCAGCTAATCGACTTGTTTTTGTTTCTCTACCGATTCGTTGTTCTTATATATATCTCCGAGCAGAGCTGGTTATATCAGGAAATTTAGAGAACAATTTACGTCCTTAACAGTGTTTCTGCTTTCCAGCGATTTGTCGCATTATCGACTAATCGTTTAACGCTATTCATCACGTGACGAAAATATTTGTCGCTAGCAAGCGAAAATATGGCGTCTTCCAGTTACCGTAAAATTTTTACCGAAGATACCCTGTCTTGTGATAGTGTCATTAGCGTACACTGTAATAGCGGAAGGAATGGGCCAAAAGTGAGTGAGTGTGCTTCAATGCGAATTAAATAAATTGCTTCGTGTTCCGGCGTCGCCATTATGTCCACCTTCGCCGTTGTAACACGATAAAAATTGTTTCGCATTCGGCGACCCATTGCCGAATACCAAGGCAACGGGAAATTTCCACCGGCGTAAATTGCGACATTTATTGCCACATGAAAACTTTCTGCTCATCTAATGTGAATAGATGTGTCTTGATATTTTAATCGAATGTGAACAAACTAGACTCTAATACAAACTACGTCCGTTCAAGGCATCGGTGGACTTTGTAATCGATATTACACATGCACGTGTGTAAAATATATGTGTAATGTGGATTTTATCCTTGTGAAATACAAGAGAACACGGTAACGCCTTATTGGCTAACAAAAATTAAGGCAAGCTTTTGAATATGCAGCTATAAAATCAGGTGTTATTCTCTTTTCGTATTTGACTTGATTCAAAATATCGATGATATCAGTGATGGCTAGCTTTCTCTGGAACAGTACGCCTCGTGTGGCGGTGATGGTTATGTTGGAACGCCTCATACAGATGATTCTAGATGGGAAAATACGCAACATTCAATAAAATCGTAAGCCTATAACTCACCTTTTGTGCCATTTTAAGATATATTTTAAGACTGGTTAGGAGATAAATTCAAGGATAGGGTGCGGACGTAACAACGGATTAGTGTTCGGCCATCGACAACAGAAACTTCTCCGAGCGCGGGCACCTTGAGTTGGGCGTTTTGAACAAAATCGTGAGTCACTCAAAAACAACCGCGGATAGCTATTGGGTAGCTCGGGTGCCCATAATGCTTTTCGTCTGTACTATTTACAGCAGGCGCTCACTTCCCGATGTGTACTGTGTAGTAGACGTACTAGACACTGCTCACGTTGTTAGCCAGCCGAGTTAGAAATAAAAATTACTGGAATTCATGTTACCCGTGACGTCCATCATAACTGACGTACGTTAAAGTCGCCTACGGGAATTTACGAGTTTACAAGTCTTTGCACAAACACAGCTTTGTAATAGGCGGCATGGATATTCTTCACGAGTAATTCAATAATGGTTACGTAGAGCAGAATTTCCAATCTGGAATAATAATTTAATAACTAGGCCTAGACGTTCCCCCCCCCCCCAATACGTTCTTGTATTTTAAGTATGCACTTCTTTCCATCTCTCCGTTCCTCTCGTGACAGTACCTTCATATTTTCTTTGTCCTAACATACCGTTCGCCTTTTCTTTACTTCTTTGTTTACTGCCTAGGTGGTGCGAATGTGCTTTTAAAAACACAAAATTACTGCATAAGAAGTGAACTCATCATATATTGCGTATTTGTACAGTGATATAAATTGTATCGCAATAAAGTTTTTTATTTTTAAAATTTTTAAATTTTTTCAATATGTAGTTTTGTAAATTTCGGTACAATGACTCTGTTGCCACACTCCGCGTAACTACCGTCTAGTCTCTAGTAACTACCCCCTGTCTCCACCACTTCCTCATTACACCTGACGGATGATACTTGTCTTGTACACAGAAATACAGAGGGGTTCCCTTCTACTTATCTCATTCCGTCTCCTTTTACTTTAGTATCACTTACATCGTGGCTATCACAGCAATCCGCGTATCTAATTTTTATGGTCGAATTTCGTATTAATGCGGTCAAAAGATCGTCTAAGTTCTGCATTCGTAAAGCTGTTTCCCAAACTGGGTAGCGGCCGATCATGGAGCAGTGAAGCAGCTGCCGAGAACCGTGATCGATGCGAATTATCTCAACCCCGCCAGCTGAAAAGAACAGGGCATCGATATCCCAAGCACGTAAGCGCCACTATACTTATTGACACTGTTATATCTACTATACTAATGAACAGAATCCGTGTGTCTCGCGGCGTCGTTTCTTTCGTAGGTGCCAATAATAATGTGGTTGCTAGCGAGGTTTTTATGCGAGAGCTTGTAAATTCCAATCTACAGTATTCAGGGATTTTAAAGCCCGCTCACCCATTTGTGAATAATAATAAATAATAATAATCCATTTGTTTTGGAGGCGCCCTAATAACTAGTATGTCTCTAAAGCGCCCATATACATTTCGTAACTAATTATATTGCATAACGCAATAGAATGTACATATAAGTTGAATCATAGCCTAACACAACAATTTTAAATGAAATGAAATGGAATTCTATTTGATTTCTAGTGCCCTTCCAACAGATGGCAATCAAAGACACTACACAAATTTATG
>WURV02175367.1:0-13873 GCA_011762755.2 Epimenia babai | reverse complement strand
AATAACCCTGGCAACCAGCATAATACACCAAGGGTGATAAAGGTGGTACCACCATAAAATTTCACCTTTCCCCTACATACTAGACAAAAAAATTAGTCAAATATCTCAAAAAATAAAAAAGTTATAGCCGATTGATTTTGGGTACATTTTTGTAGCTCACGCTGTATAATAGCCTCCCTTGCCTCAATGAAGGCCTTCATTCTAGGGACAAAAGTCATCTCTAAAGAACTCTGAACTGTGCATAGTACTCAGCAAAGCATGTAGAATAAATAACATTCACTCTTTGGTCAAAATTTACACTCTCAGGACAAATAAATTTCTGTATTTACCTACCATTAAGCCAGTCAAGTTTAATGTTTGTCTGGCCCTTCATATGTCGAGCTTCAAGTATGTGTGTGTGTGTGTGTGTGTCTGTGTGTGTCTAGTTTTGTGTGACAATGTATAAGTAAAGTCACGCACATTTGGTGTCAAGGACATTGAAAAGCCTCTTCTTGATGTCATGTATGAGGGCATCAGTTGCGAGATGGATGTTCTCAATGACCAACCAGGCGCAGGTGGTTTCAGTCACTGTCAGCATGTCCATGATTCTTCCCTCACACCCAGCCACCACGCTCACTGATTCAAATTGGATACCATGTTCCTGATGATGAGAGGGGACATAACATTGCCAAAACATAAAAGACTGTCCTATTGAGAACCTTTGTATACACATTTTAAATCCAAAAATTACAAAATTTCAAGGCTGAATTAAACATCATTACTATTGTATAAGTCAACAATAGGTGGGTTTTAGGTTTAACGGTATTAGCAATAGTGTGAAATATAATAGTGATTTAATTTTAAGAATGAGACCTTAGCATATTGCTTGAGGTACTGAACAGGGAATGACAAGCGGCGCTGGTTGGCTATATACGGTGAGAAGTTTGGGTCTGATGGCGAGGGTGGGTAGACTATGAGTACACCAATGTGCAAGGCCGCATCACGTAAAATTGTGTCCATGGTGATGAAATTCTCCTCCATGATGTTGAGGTTCAGGTTCCTTTGTATGTAGTTGTGTAATGCCAAGGGTAAACGGTCAGGTCGAAGCATTCGCAAGATGAGCAGTTGGTGGAAATCAGTAAGAGGCCCAAGGTCTGGACTCTGGGTTGTCCCATCGTGCTGGCTCACACCTGGAGATAGGATGGAGCATAAAACGAATAAAAATCAATATCTCCGACATGGCGCAGAGAGTAGAGATAAAATTGCTACATATCAATTCAAATGACCCTGGATCAATTCCTGGTCTAACAATTATGAACAAAAGGGCAAAGAGGCCTCAAGACCTGACTATTGGAAAAAAATAAACAAGAAAAACAAAAAACAGAAAACAAAGAAAGAATAAAAATATCGAATAAAAGAAGCACTATAGATGCTTGAATATAATTGAGAACTTGAAAAAACTGTCACAAAAAATAAAATAAAAAAACAAATAAAAACTGAAATAGGGAAAAAACAAATGGCCAAAGAGACCTCCAGACACAGGATATTGAAAGACGCCAAAAACACTTCAAAACACTCATTCAAATTCAAAAAAGCCATTGGCCTATAAACACTCAGATATTGAAATAAGAGACCAAAAAACCTCAAAACAGTTATTTGGATATTAAAAATGTCAAACCGGCCCCAAAACACTGATTGACATATTAAAACAAATAGCGAAAGAGGCCTAAAAATATTTTTTTTGAAACATTTAGAAAATTTAAACTTATTGTGAAATTTTTTTTAACTGACATCTGGAAAGAATGCATAGGAGAAAGCCTGCCCCTGTAACCGGTTATCTGGAAGTTGTGGGTTCGAGTCCCATCAGCAATATGTTTTTTCTGTGCATTTCTCTCTAGCTATTCGGAGAGCTACATTGGCTACCGCCATTAACATCATTACAAACATCAGCAGAACTTACCTCCTCATGGTCTGATGATTATATGCTTATAAAATCTTAATGAGATTAACCTAAAGATTTTATCTGCAAAATTGCAGAGCTCTTTGACAAGAGTTCTTGAAGAAATGTTTTAAGTTAAAATACAAACATCCCCAGATATTACTTCCCCTTGGTCCGATTATGATATGATTAACAAATCTAAAAGAGATCAGCCCAAGGACAATATTTGTAAATTGCAGAGGTCTTGAGAAGATTTTTTAGTAATAATACAAACATCGCCAGAAGTTACTTACCCCTTGGTCAGATGATGATAAGATTAGCAAATCTAAAAGAGACGAACCCTTGCAGAATATGTGCCAAATGGCAAAGATCTATGATAAATGGTCATTAAGAAGATTTTTCAAAGAAAATGTTAAGATCAAACGGATGCATGAACTCCGGTTATACTGGCTATACCACTATACTAATCTATGATGCACATGATATAGGCAAGCATAAGCCAAAAGATTTGATGAACTTTTTAAAATGTACAAATAGACTAAATGAACTGACTGGCGGCACTAGGACACATTTTTGTCAAACCACCAAGTCGCAAAAATCCTTTAATGAATAATACGTGAGTATGATCATCGTCTCTGTGACATTGGGTGTAAAAGGCATAGGTGCAGGGTGTGCAGCCTGGGAGTGGTGGTCGGTCTGATTATAACAGGTATGGTGACAGCTGTCAAAAATGCCCACTTCATCACTAGAGTAGATAGGACTCCTCGGATACCCGAAGCCGAGGTATTGGCTTTGTGGTCAATGCAAGGTACATCCTGTCTATTTACCGACTTATATGAGTTTTATGAAAATCTTTAATGCGGGAAATCCATGTGGCTGCCCTGCTCTAGACTCCCAATCTCCTTTCATTCCTCTCTCCATGGGACTTCCTCATTTTTGATGCGCAAGGGGTACCCCTTGTTCCATTTTTTCTGGTCTTCTCTGTTCTTTCAGGTTGCTGGTGTGTTTCCAGAGCCTCAAACTTTTCATTACCAAAGAATGCAGAGACGATATTAGACTAAACTCAAGAACCACGACAGACCACCAGGACAATTATTTTGAAGGACCTAAACACACTGACAATCTCAAAAAGACTTAAAATGACTGAGCAATTCAGACACATTAGCTTTACTTTTAAAAAATTGACAAGATAATGCTATCACTAACCTATATCCTTTTACTTACTTGACATGGTTATTAGTTAGGTCAGTCTGTATAGGGCTAACAATGGCCCACGCAAAGATTAGATTGTTAGAACAAAATCCAAAAACCCTCAATCAATTTTCACTCTAGCCAGTCTACCTGTGGCATTTCTCAGCTATAAAGATCCTTGACCCTGTCTGTCTCTGGAGATCAGAGCAACGCTTTCAGGGAGGTTGTGTAAGGACTTCTTTCCTCTGATGTGACTGTGCTTCAGATGCTCTCTTTATGGTCTGTATGGCACTAACCTCTAGGCTATCTCATTGTAAATAATCATCAACTATCACAAACTTAGTGAAGTGTGCGATGTATGTAGGCTGTCTGTGGCAGTTTTTTCCTTTTTTATTTTACAAGAAAATCTTTATAGATAGAGTATACGAATGTCAGCTTGCGACAATCAATCATAAGGTACTATGAATGGGATGTCTTTGCGAAGTACTACAGTATATTGTTGCATATGTTGGATAATATTTATTGTACATACCGTGTAAGGAGACATCAGCTTTATGCATCAATGGTAATGCTAAAGTTTCTGGCATGGGGTGTTTATACCACTCACACCACATTTCTGAATTCTCAACGATCACTACGCACAGACTGTCGAGTGGACCGGGAAGAACTGAGAGAGCGAGGATGTCTTCCCATTTAATTTCAGGCAGCCACGCAGGACGTGTTTTATGGCTACCAAAGTCCTCGAGAGTGAGCTGCAAACCCAGACCAGGGTTACCTAGCAAATATACAGAGGTTCATTAATAAGGTAGTAATGAAAGTGTCAGTGAAATATTAATTAAGCAACATTGGTTTCAATGAGGTATTGATAATTTTCAGTATGCAATATTTATTAGTATGCGATAATCATTAGTAACTGCAAAAAAGCTGCAAGACCTTTATGGACATCTTGAAATCAAAACTGGTTTACTGCCAAAAAAGTATACATTCATAGTCGTGGGGTAAAATTAAAAGGTAGGTGTCTAACCTTGCAGAAGGAGAGACATCTCTTCTTCAGTGAAGCAATCCATGTTATCAGCCTGTATGTTGAGACAGAGCATGCTGGCAAAGTGCAGAGTGTCTTCCTCCAGCAATGCCCTGCCATTGTACACCAGCAGAACATACTTTACCATATACAGAAACCCATTAACAGTGGGTCTGTTTGAATAATAATAATATGTCCTTGCTGGGGGTATCCAGAAAAGGAATGTGGAGCACTAGTGGATAAGTTATGGCTAAGTGTTCTCACTCCTCATCCAAAGAAACTGAAACTATTCGGTATAAAAATCAAACATCTGCAAAACTCACGGTTTGATCCTTTGGTAGAACAGAGCAGTCAGCTTGTCAATGAGCTGCTTGGCTTGGTTGGCTGAGATGCCAGTGTAAGACACATCTTCTGTAGGTAATGGTATTATCTCAGGCCTTTTGATGATTGGTTCAACATCACCCTGAGGCCCTAGAGTCAACCGCCGCATCTCTTGCATCATCTTTGTGTCTGGGTGATTCATATTATACATCATGAGGATTTACCAAAGAAAATCATAAATGTTATTGCATTTTACTGGTTTCCAAGACAACCTATGATTATATTTCATTACTAGCTAACATAATACAACTGCATTTGAAAGGTTTTTGGTATTTGTATGAGATAAATAAAAATTTTTTTCAATTTTATATTCATTTCTCTCTATCATCTATCATCTTAAAACCAAATAAATTCTAATTTGATAATAATCAATAAGAGGGTAAACATCGCACGTTTGATAAATTTTTACCCAGAATGATCCGTACCATAAACAATAAGGAGCAGAGATTTTTAGGTGTTGCCAGCTGAATGTCATTGCGCAGCAAACTGCTTGTAACCCCATGAATCATAGATTAGGGAACTCTGATGTATAGTATCAAAAATTCATCACTTCCTCATTAAAAAACACTGTAAAACAAGACTGTAATAAAAGTACCACTGTTGAATATTGATGGCTTTTGCTTTTGAGAGCTGCATTCAGCTTCCTCTGTAAAGATATCTCGGTCTTGTTGAATTGAGACATCACTTGGCATTTTAGCTGGAGCTTCTGTTAATCCGTTACAAACATGTACTTTTTTTGGGGTACAAACCTAAGATAACAAACTGTGGCAAGGGAGAGCTGAGAAACTGAATAGATAATGTTACATCACAATATGCTAATCAATATAATGAGCCTATGAACTAGATCATGATATTTTCAGTCTTAAATGAGGCTGCTATTCTATGTTATTGCACTTTATTCGCAATAGCATATCATTAAATCAAGAATTCGCACAATTCAAAAGACAACAATTTAACTCACAATTTCTACATACAAGTATTAAGACACACTCTCATATAATTGTACTCCATCAGGTGATATAAATAGGTAGTGGAGACACTTATACTATTAGTGTACAGTATAACTAAAACAACAAAACGAGCACAAGGTGATGACATCTTAGAAGCTGTACAGTTGAGTTAGCAGTCATTAAGATGGTATATCTTATAGCATAGGAAATATTTTACATCAAACAGCATTATATTGAGAGTGGTGCACTGTATCTTATAAATATATAAAAGGGAACATTAAATAAAAGGTGAATGCATTTTTCCACAGTAGGCCACGGACCAGTGTCAGCACCATGATCAGCATCACCATCATCACCACGATCATCTTGGTCATTATCATTATCTTTATTATTAAGTTGACCCTGTGAATTTTGGTGTAGTGGTTCCTGATACATCGACTCTATTGTATGCAGCCTTGTATCTGCATCTTCTTCATCCAAAACCTGCCACCATGAACGGAATAAAAGAATAGCCCGACATATCGTTTATGGACAAGGTAAAACAAATACAACAGCCACTGGTAGCACACTACTTAACTGCCACTGTCGTTATAAAGACTCACTCGACCAGTCAACATAGTGCACCTGCGCAGCTTGGAAAATGATGGTTTGCGAGGATTCATGGGGCATGGCGGCTATATAACAGGTGCCGGAGAGCCATTCACAAATTTACTTTCCCAGTGCATATAAATTTTCGTTGCCACAAAGAAATTTCACCGGTACCTATTCATGGTTAAATCGACCAGAGCAATCAAGATAAAGTACCTTATCCAAGGATACAAAGGAAAAACACAATGGTATTGTCTGGATTCGAACCCTGCACCTTCTAGTTCGGAGGCAGGCACTCTACCACTTAGCTATTGTGATTCTCACAATTCATATACAAGTCACTAGTGAAAACTTAACAATTCACATCCGCTCTCTCTAACATTCCATGACTATTAATGGCCCTTGTATCAAGAATGTCAGGTGCAATGGGTCAAAAACTTTGCATTTTTGCATTTTGTGATAAGGCTAATACAGCACCCCATATCTATGTATCATAAATTATATACATTTACCAATACCTATCATATTTAGACATGTACCTTTCAATAAAAGCCATGAAAAAAAGAGAAGATAAATAATATTAATATCATGGGAAAATCAGGGAAAGAATACATGAAAAAACTTGCATTTAATATATTTATGTCAAGGTGACTTCAGCCAGCACATTAGTCTCTAGTGTGACAGTGTAAATAGCAAAGAAAGGACATTTCTAGACTGATCACTGAGATTATTGATATTAAGGTTAGCCAGCTCTTTAAACCAAATAGTTTTGTTCCTCAATTTAAATGTCTCTAGAATGTTATGAAAATCTGGCTTTATGAAATTTGATGGTCATGGGGAGTTATATTTTACATGTGTATAACCTAAAATGGATAAACCAGCATGTGTGTCATAGATTCTGGTGAGTTATGTATTATTAGGTTGGTATTAAGCTGCTCGAAATATTACATATATTTGCTATCCTTTTTAATATTGGTGGAATTCCATAAAGGTTAAAGATCATTAAAGGAAATAAGATACAAAGGCAGTTAACTGTTATGTAAAAAAGAACTCACATTGTTCGTGATGATATCATGATAGTTGTTGGGTAGCATTCCTCCGATTGCCTCATCGAAGAGGCTTATGAAGTAATGCAGCTGAAATCGGTATTCATGTCTGAGACATGCAAGACTTCGCAGAATAGAGTAGAGAACAGCTGCACGCCGTGCCACGGGAAATAGTTCATCCCTAAGACTGTTTAGTTCACTCAACACATCTTCATTTTGCTTTATCTTTTCACATATCTAGAAACAGAATAGGGTCAAATATGATTTGACTGTCCACAGTGTCTACATCTCACTCCAACTTTAATCAGTTAGAAATAGGCTAATTACCAAGGCAATTGTTGTTTACAGCATTCATTGCCCTTTACAATACGAGCCTATATGGTTAACAAAAATAGATTAGAACCAGTTATAAGGGGTGGAGAAAAACACCATAGTGAAAAACCACCAAGTCTGTGCAGACCGTTGATCTTGCTCCATTCAATTCATTGGTTCCAACCCCATAGAGAGCCTATATATGTTACAAGAGATCTGCAATTCAGGACTATTTCAGGAGATATGCATATCCCTTCATTTATCAAAAAGATATGCATATCTCCTGGAAATTTAGGCCAAAATTATTGCAGATCTCCTGAAAGAGATTATTTGATGATGTTGGTGCTTGGATCATTCAATAGACTTGTGGTTGTTGTTTCTGAAAACAGACTCTTATCTCTACAGTTAAATATAAGAATGACCTGCATAAATAGAGCGAAATGTGTATAAAATCAAATCTCAAAAAATCTATTCAGAACAATGCACTTATTTTTATTCGTATGAATATATTAGTAAATGAACTTTTTTATCTAGTATGTAGGCGTAAGACTTATTAAAGTGGAAATAAAAAATAAAAATCCAATTAAAACGATTACCACTGAATGTGTAATATCAACTATGTTCATTTAGAATTGCATTTCATATTGTTTTTTCGGCATTTGCATCGATTGGAATTACATGTCTTTGAACAGTTACATTTGACAAAACCCTGACCACCAGAGCTTGACTCAGTCTTCACAGCATCTCTGAGAGATATCAAGTTATCTTTACCAAAGTCGCTAACTGTGTACATTGCATGCAAAGTAATGTCAAATTGGTTTCGCGAGTACTTTTCTCGCAGAATACCCGACATCACAGCAATAGTGTACATGTCATTCTCATCTTTATCTGTGATGATTCCAATTATGTTTGTGGGATATCCGTGCACACAGTCCACTAAAGTGATTGGTACTGTTACATTATCCCCAATGTTACCCGCAACAAATGTTTTCCTACTTCGTTTCAGCATCCGCTCTGCGTGTTCCACTTGTCCGTCCGCCGCCCTCTTTCAAGTATGGGGCAGTCCATGGGGCAGTCAGATGCAGTGTGTCCGACACACAGGGTGCAATGGTTGTTTCTTCAGTGAGAGGTTGCATGGAGATTGGATTTATTGCCACAGAAAGATCCTCTTCACTTTGAAGATGAGTAACAACTTCGGCTGGGAGTGATGATGAGCTCAATCCAATTTTAGGGTTCATACCAAAAAGAGCGTGGTAAGGCGTATGTTTGATGGGAGAGTGGTGGCTTTAGTTCTTCTGGAACTGGACAAACTTGAGACCGACACTCTAGTCATTAGTGTTATTGTCGCCTAACCAGGCCACAGGCATATCCTTGATGTGGCAGTTCGCCCGTTCGACAGACCCTTGACTTTTCGGGTGATGCGGTTTACCATGCACAATTTTCAGTCCCGGCCATATATCTTGAAGTTCATTTATCACACTTGCTGTGAATTCGTACCCGTTGTCACTTTGAAGTACCTCCAGTGCCCCCATCTGTATAGCTTTTATCGGAATCTGATATCATTGTCCTCCATCATCCAGGGGATATTAAAACGGTATCACTTGTACCTATAAAAAACTATAACCGATCTCATCTTTTACATTGTTAATTACTCAACTGTTTGGCCAATCAATGGGAAGTAACTATGCTTAGTACAGACATCAAAGACTGTTTTTCGAACTATCAAACTTCTCATTGTATTTGATGCAAGGGATTTATTTTATCGATAGATATTAATCCGTGTTATTGTTACCTTTAGCTGTTGACATCATATGCTCCATATATGCGTCATTGTTATATTTAACTGTAGAGATTAGAGGCTATGTTCAGAAACAACAACCACAAGTCTATTGAATCATCCAAGTACCCACATCATCAAATAATCTATTTCAAGAGATCTGCAATATTTTTGGCCTAAATTTCCAGGAGATAGGCATATCGCCTAGAGTTTTTAGGAGATATGCATATCTCCTGGATGAATCAGGGGATATGCATATCTCCTGAAATAGTTTAGGATATGCATTTCTCCTGAAATTGTAGATCTCCTGTAAAATATATGCCGCATAGTCCGCTGAGTCTGTGATAGTTGATGATAATTTACAATGAGATAGTGAGGAAGTACCTGACACAGACACCATCCAGAGAACGGAAATCTGAAATGAAGCCACATCAGAGGGAAGAAGCCCTTACATAACCACAAAGGGCTACCCAGACCCCGATAGACAGGTGAGGTTCAAGGCACCTTATGCCGGAAAAACGCCATATATATTATACTGGCTAAAGCGAGAATTGATCTAGGGTCTAACGATCTGACCAATAAGCAACTCCACCACCATCACCACTCCAACCTGAAATAGAATTTTTTTCTTTTTATTAACACCATTGAATTAGTACAGATTTTTACGCAATTATATAAGATTCTTAATTCTTAATCTAAAAGTGCATAATTGAAGTATACAAACCAGTAATGCAATTGATAGAATAAATACCTCAATCTTTGCATTTCTGTAGTTTGTGAAGAGATCAAGTTTTTTTGAAGTGTGTTTAGCGACATAAGCTGTGAGTTGTTGGTAATAGTCGCTAGCATCGCCGAGTTCAGTCAGGGCTACATTGAGTGCTTGAATGTTGTACAAAGCAGCCCTACGCTCATGGTAAAGTGTGGGTCTCACTCGAGCAAAAGTTCTGAAATTTCATAGATTATGGGGTGTGAATGCCAAAGTGTTTTTCATTATGGATCTAACCAATTTCGCAGAGGAAGGGGGAGAAACTGCTGATTACCGTATATACTCGCCTATAAGACGATTTTTAAAGACAAAATTTCAATCCTCAAAGTCTACCCCTCGCCTTATAGGCGGGTCAATAAAAATAAAAAAATTTCGGGCAGTAAAAATATACAGAACAACGTCCATACTGCAACCACTGGACGTGTCTTTGAATAAAACTACAATAAAAAATAAAATCAACACATTTTGCGTTCGTCACATTTATTAAAATACAACATAGTACCTTACATAAGGTAAGTTTCCCATCCAAATTATAATGGCGGCCGATCGCCATGAATGACTGAAGAAGGGGTAGCACCCTCAAAGTTCACCCTCGACTTATAAGCGGGTCAAGAGTAAAACCACGATTTCGCCGGCCAAAGTTGGGGGTCGACTTATAGGCAGATCGACTTATAGGCGAGTATATACGGTATTATGTCTAATCTGTACCTTACAAATGTATATGATTATTGCGGGTCAATTTTTCTCACATTTATGAAAAAGTTCTATATATTATTATCATTATCTATGTATATACTAGCCAAATTATCCACACTTACTAGCGGTATGCAACAAAGTGCCAGCGAATCGGATTCATGTCTATATGCTGGAGCCACCCTCTGGAACTCACTTCCACCCAACATCAGAACTATAAATGATTTTAATCAATCCAAGAGCCGTGTGAAAACACTTTCCGAAACTTCTCTTCCAGTCATTTTACAAATATTGAAGCAATATTCTCGCCATATCAGGGTCAACAATAGGTTAATTTGATATATTTTTACAAATAATTTATAATTTCTTTGTCTAGATGTGATATTTTATAGTTTATCCGTATATACCTTCCTATTTATATAGTGTATATTATTAATTTCTATTTATTATTCATAACATTGTGAAGTGCGACTGATAATAGTCTATTATTCTAAGAAGCACTATAAAAACCATATTATCATTATTTATGTGAATTCATTGTATTATTTTGTAACCTTACACAGTATGTAAGTTTTGACTCTTACCTGCAAACTGGGCCCAATGGACAAAAATGTGGCCCAACTACAATTGCGCTATAAATATATCACTTATTCCATTATAATTATTATTAATAAAATAATCATTGTTTTATAGAAGAAAATGTGTTGAGTGAAGCATAAAAATGCATACACGAATTACGTGTTCAATTTTGTGTACACGAATTGCGTCATCAATTTTCGTGTCGACCACGATAGCAGATGTATTTTACTGTAATGAATGTATTTTACTGTATGAGGTTAATGTCACATAACGGGAGATAATTGAGGAATGACATAAAAATAATTTCAGAATAATAAACCTTCCCCTAATGAAAAAGTGTGTGAAACTTTGGGCATCATGCGGTTTCAGCAAATACATAGTAATAGGGGCTATTTTTATAACCCCTTTTTTATAACCGCAGACAGAGTAACAACTTTATTATATTAATATATATATATATATATCAAAGAATCGCCATTTCTAATTGAAGCAAAACATCTTAATTGCTTCATCCAAGCTCTTTCATAAAATACATTTTTAATTTTTGTTTTTTGTGTTTTTTTGTTAATTTTTTTATATTTTGTTTTATTTTATTAGGCAACAATTTTTCGAGATATGCACATTGATATAGGCACATGTCTTGACATCTCTTTTGGCCTTTTGTTAGTTTATTATTTTTTCGCCCAGCTAAGCTTATGCTCAGTAAGTTTATCTTTATGTTTGTAATATTACTTTACAAAAATTTCTCAACAAGCTTGAATATTCTAAATCCTTCTAATGTTTCAGATGAGTGTTTTTAGGTTTGTTCGGGCTGTTGTTTTAATATCCGAATGAGTGTTTTAAGGCCTGTTTGGCCTATTGTATCAATATCATAATGAGTGTTATGAAGCTTGTTCAGCCATTTTAATATCCTAATGAGTGTTTTGAAGTTTTAATTTATTTTTATTATATTCTTTTTGAACTATTTCATTTTTATAACTTGTTACACTCGTTTTATTTAGTTTGTGTTCTCATCTATTTTCTGTTTTTTTTTCTTTATTTAATGTTTGGTTTTCATATTTCATTTGTGCAACACTCGATGATGTATTATATCTAATCTATACCATACCAATGCATATTTCATTATTCCATGTTTATTTAAGGTTATTTTCTAAACTTAACTAAACGATTCTATGTGACTTTCTTTCGAGATTTCCTCTAGATTGCTTGAGCTCTGCGCTACCCTCGCCTTGCTTATGACTTCGTCCTACTAACACAACTGTCCCATTTTAATGACGTTTCCCGGGGTCTGAAAAATCTAGACGTATTACCATAGAGCGACGACGGAACAAATGGGAGCTACATGAGTTATCTTGCAGAACAAATCAAACGACTCACCGGCCACACAGCCACGCCGCAGTTCCTCAGTAAACTCACGTGGATCTGCCTCAACCACCACGAGAAGCTCGCCCAGGTTGGTCGCTGGTTATACAGGAAGCTGATTTAGTCGAGGCTGCGATGCCTTTCGTCTGTTTGTTGGCATTCAGAAGTAGTGGCCTGAATCGTCAGCATAAACTAATTGCCCAGATCATTCGTATACCCTCACTCGTACAGTGATTCCCCTATACCCTCACTCGTACAGCGATTCCCCTGCCATAATAGAGCAAAACCCTATTCGGTAACATCACGTTAATTAGGGTTAGAAATAGGCTGATTGCCAATTCCGAAGTAATCGTCATGTGGGGCATTCCTTACCCTTCACAATGCTAGCCTATGTGGTTAACACGATAAAGAGATTAGCCTTAGTTGTAGGAGTGGGGGAAACACTGTAGTGTAACTCGTAGGGTCCGGACAGACAGTTGACCTTTGTCCACTCACTAGTTCTAAAGCCCTAGATGTATGTATGTATGTATTTATAGGCTAATTACCGAAGTAATTGTGATTGGCCATCCTGGGCCCTTATACAAAACTAGTCTATTAATGTGGTTATTGCAACAATCTGATTAGCCTCACTTATAAGGGGTGGGGGAAAACACCTAGTGTGAAAAACCCACCGAGACTATTCACCTTTTTCTATTCACGCCGTCGGTTCCAAATTTCTACATACAAGCTACATATGTCGCACATTCCACTAAGTCTATGATGCATTCATGTTTATTTACGATGAGATGACGACATAGCGGGGAGGTAAGCGGCATAGAGAGCACATATAGAGCATCTGACGCACAGTAAACGTCAGAGGGAAAAAGCCCCAACAGAACCACACTGCGAGGGCTACCCAGATCCTCATGGGCAATGGGGTTTAAGGCGTTTTCAGCCCAAAAAACACCTCAGTTAGTATACCGGTTAGAGCTTGATTTGAACCAGGAACCATTGGATTCAAAGTCAAACGTTCCAACCACTATGCCCCCTATACCCCTAGATACAGTCTACATATGTTACACACGCCATTAATAGTCGAAGTCTGATAGTTGATTTTTACAATCGGATGACGAGATAGAGAAGAGAGATATGGGCCACAGAGACCATCCACAGAGCAATGGATGCAATCGATACAGAGTCACATCAGAAGAACGAAGCTGTTACATAACCACCCTGCCAGGGCCACAGAGACCATCCACAGAACAATCGATGCAATCGATACAATTGATACAGAGTCACATCAGAGGAAC
>WURV02175356.1:0-13874 GCA_011762755.2 Epimenia babai | reverse complement strand
TCAATAGCTGCGCTCTACTTCCAGATATCAAAGTCTTGCGTGACGGAGATTTGACAGAAATTGGAGAAAGGGTAATATGTTACTCTTACCTCTCATGCTCCTCTACCGCATATCTCTTTGTGAACCATATGATATGATGGCTAAAATGCCATTGGATAAGGAGGTACTGCAAAGGAACCTGCTAACCATCCATATTATTACTCTTCGAGTGCAGATATCTGTCATTGCTGGAATGTTCAAATCGACTTTTCAGCGGTCAACAATGTCGACTAAAATGGAGAAATGTGACCAAAGTGCGTATAAGTATTCATGGTGTGTCTCGACGTGTTTTTTTTTAGAATTTCGATGTCTTAATCTCCCTGAGTCTTCACCCCCAGTGAAGTGCCATTTAAGTCGTTGTTTGAAAATAAAGATGACACGTATGTGTCTAAGCTCAAAGGGAAGATTGTTCCTTAACGAAAATAACGTTTACGAATAGTGAAAAGGCGTCATCTCTCGACAGTACCCAATGACTGAGATGCCGATCTGAGCTTACTTGAGGGAAGATAAACAGAAATCAAGTCATTTGGTCATTTGATGTGAATCAGACCCGTCTAATGGTTTGATGGGAAGCGATAGAACTTCGTACAGAATACAGTGAGAAAACGAGTGGCCAGTGTATGGCAATGAAATGCCGAGATATGTGAGAAAAAAAATGGGAATTTGAGCAGTTAAACAGCAAGCACTATTTTGTACAAGATGTAGTCTGTAATCAGAGGGCGGGAGTAGAGAACAATGGCAGACGTAATTTAGCTGTATTTGTTCAACGACAGTAGACGCATATCTATGTATGGCGTGGCGTATCAATTGGTCCTTTTTTAAAAAGGTTTTTCACTAATTTTTCATATTGATGGCGACTTTTCCTGCATAGGATTTCCTTTTTTGATATCTCTTTCTGATTTCAACTATATTATTCAACATTGTTATCTACTTCATGCTCACTATAAATGTACATGATTGTATCAAACATTGATCTGTATTATCTGGAGAGTGTAATAGGTGTGAATTTTATATTATTTAGGTTATTACATTGTAGTGTTCGAGCATTAGGCTATTGTTTCATGTAAAGTGAGTTTAACAGCCCTGCTAATAAGTACACTTAAAACAAACCAATATCATTTCATTCATTTAATTTAAAAAGTCGGCCAACTGCTCAGCGCCATTCATCACGACGCTTCATGATGAGGCAGTAAGGACGATGAGGGCGATGGAGAAGCGCATTAATTATTGGATAGATGATATCATGGACCAGCGCACATGGATATTTATCACCTAAATATTTTTTCTTCCATGTCTCGATAATAGAGTGGTAATAGAGCTCGAACATAGCGATGATGGTCTAGATCAGACACAGAGTTGTGTGCTAGACGTTCCGCATTTCGACAATCATGATGAAAACTTGATGCAGAACAATCAAACCAAGGTGACGATAAAATGAAATGAAATTATTTGATTAAAGCGTTAGACACACTAATTATTAATTTAATTATAATTTTAATTATTATTTATAATTTACTTAGTTAAATTATTGCTTAGGAAATCGTATGTTGGCAAATTCGCCATAAATATAAAGAATTAGTGGAAAAGAGAAACAGGCAATCTCTCTGAAAGTGTTGATTCTCGGCAATTAATGGAGTACTGTTGAACTATTTAGTGAAAGCACGCTAAATAAGTTTGTTTTGAGATTGCTTTTAAATTGGCTGAAAGTTGCGGATTGTCAAATCCATGGATACTTCGTAAGTAACAATGATTTTAAAGGTTATGCGGGACGTGACAGTTAGCCAGAGGAGTGAGCGGGAGAACAACGAGAGGTCTGAAAGATTCCTCGAGCAGCTCTGTTCTGTAATTTTTGGAGTCGACAGAGTTCAGTCAATGGCAGATTTACATGAAGTGAGTTACAGTTGTCGATTTTGCTAGTGATATTATGGTGGTAAGCATGTACTAACGTTTCACATAGTTCAGGTTTCAAGTACCGAGAGATTGATCGAATGTTGCGGAAATACAGATTGAAGAGTTTTGGTTATCTGTTTATGTAGGTTCATATGAGTCTCAAATATTATACCGAGGTTGTAGACGTGGTCAGAGGGTTTGATGGTAGAGCGTTCAATGGTGATGGAGATATCTGGTGGCGGTGTAGTAGAGAATGGTAAAAAAATGAGCATAAGTTCAGGTTTCGTTGGATTAATTAACGTTCATCCAGTCAAATATTTCATCGAAGCGTAGAGTTAGTTTTTTAGTGAGGTTTCAATCAAACGACTTGGGATCCTTTGTGATGACAGGTAGTTTAGTATCATCAGCGTAGAACATGTGGTCGATGCTGTGTTTATCGATGATGTTGCCATGCGGGGTAGTGTACATGGTATAGAGTAAAAGACAATGTACACTACCCTGTGGGACGACATAAGGTAATGGAAGAGGACGTGATATGAAGTCAGATGTTTTTACTATACATCGCCGGTCTTGTAAGTAATCTTTGATCCATGCAAGAGCATTGCCGACGACGCCGGATCGAGATCTGAAACGATTTACGAGAACGTTGTGATCGATAGTGTCAAAGGCGGCACTTAAATCGAGCAGAATGGGAGCAACAGAATTGCCATTATCCGGATATTTTCTGACGCTCTCACTGATGCAGAATAGAGAAGTTTCGACCCTAAAGTTTGCCGGTATGCCGATTGTCGAGGTGAGAGCAAGGAGTTAGTGGTAAATTAGCGGCAGTCTGTGCGTTCAAAAAATTTGGAGAAGCAGGTTAGGTCAGACACAGGTCGGAAATTTTACAGGATGTTGCGATCGAGATTGAACTTTTTAAGTAATAGAGTTATAGTGGCGCTCTTCATAGTCTGTGTGAAAGAGCAGCCGCTCAAGGACATTTTAATTAATTTGACAAGATATGTCAAAAGAATAGGGAGGCAGAGTTTCATAGCACGTTTGGGAACAGCTGATGATGTATTTATCGGATGTTCTTGATGATTCAATTGATTTCATCTGCTGAAAAGGAGGAGAATTTAGAATTCAAGAGTACAGGCAGGTGAGTCAACATGTGTGTCGGGAGGTGAGGAGCAGTCTATAGCGTCGATTTCTTGTCTGAGAGTTTCAACTTTTTTATCAAAATTTTGCGAATTTTTCAGATTGGTCGGCAATGCTGGTTGGTAGAATATTGCCCGAATCTGGTTTATTCATTAGCTTCTTGAAGGTCTGTAATGGACAGTGTTTTATACTAGCCTTCGTAAGTGGTGAATGGGATCTAAGAGCCCCGGGACGTCAAAGTACGAACGGTTTTCGTCGCCATGTGTGTGAAGGTTGAAAATTTGTAAGATACAATAATATATAATTTAGAATTGTCGTTATCTGGGGCTGCTACCCTATAAGTTGTATGAACTTCTTAGCACCTCCTTTCAACAAGGCATTTTTTATCTAATTAACATATATACTTGATATTTCCATGTAATTTTGCATATATTTAAGAGACTTTGTCCATATGTAATTATTAGATGTCTACCATTAATTCATTCTCATGTACATGCGTATATATAAGATTATATTTTGTTGAATAAGCGATTAAATATTAAATATAAAAAGGTTGCAGCTAACAGCAGAGTGATCGGAAAAGAATAGGTTTAAAATAGAGACGTCGGAAATAGGTATTGTCCCGAGTTATAAAAATAATCGAGAGTCCTACCTTTGTCGTGACTGACAGTAGATACATGCTGGCGAAGGTCCCTCTGTTCGAGTTGCTCAAAAAATAACGAGCAAGGAATTCGTCAGTGTTGAAATCACCCGACATCAGACCGTCCACAGAGCACGTGACAACAGTCAAGAAAAGGCACAAATTCTGATAGAAATAATTCCTGCAAAGGACCTGGACGCTAGATAACAAAACTGATGTTGTTAATAACGCATTCCGGGATTTCAAATGACATGTAAACCGCACACTGTCCCTGTAAATACAGAAACACCATGTCCCTGTCAATTGCTAGGAGGGAGTGATGAATGGAGAAACCAGGAGGTGAAAGTATGCTAATTTCTCATCGAATTCGTTCACTAAAGCCTCAGTCAGCAGAATCACATCGTCATCGTGGGTAGTGAAGAAGTTAGTGAGGATATCCACATTGTTACTGATCCTGATGGACCGAACATCACATTGAATAACACTGAGCTTCGTTTTGTTGACATTCCGATTTTTATGATGACCACTATGTTCGCAAATCAAGTGAATAGGCAAAGAAGGCGTAACGACAGTTAACGACGAGCATGGCAGTTAACACATTTCCTCTTTTGCTGTTATACCTCTGACCGGGTGACTTAATTTACGGATATAACTCCATGAGTAGGACGAGAGTGATGGATAATTGTCTCAAGCGTCACACTACAACCGAGCGCTGTGCTGTAGTCGGACGCTGTACGATGAGCAGACGCTGCGCATAGTCGGACGTTGTAAGGTGATTGGACGCGACTGTCAGTTGTACGTACTAGTGAGAATGACTTGTGGAAAAACGGTGCAAGGATATTTAACAAAATCACAAGCAAAGAAACAGCGACTGAAGTCGATATACCTGAATATCGAAGTAAGTCAGACTTATACTTAAAAATTAATGGTACTGGACAAGTTGACAGCTACTGTGGGAGCGGCCATCTCGTTATCTACACCCAAGCGTGGACAGGATCGGGTCCGATCAAACGACAGTTAACCAATCATTGGACCTAGCCCCCTAGGAAGAGTTACTAAGGGATTACCCAACCTGTGTCTACCAGCATTAGTCACGCATTACATCACTATTTCCGAGGCACCCGTGCTGGCGAAGGCACGTCGTTTGGCGTCGGATAATTTTATGTGGCGGTTTTCTTATTCTTCAACACGGGGGGCATTTGTCACAGTGTCTAATAAAGTTATCCTATCGATATAAAAATTAAAGCTTTTTGAGATAAAATAATGTTATGACTTTATTGCATGAGTAGAATAAACCTTAAATCACTTTTGCCTTTTAGCAATTTCAAATAGTTGGATGTTGAAGTTTTCAACGATGACACTGCCTGCTGGTTGTAAGCGGTTTATTGATTATCTCCCTGCTACAAATATATAGGACTTTTACACTATCTATGATGCGTCACTGAAACTATTGAAATTCTCCCATTGTGACGGCGCAATTTATCAGACGATAAGTACTACGAAATTGCTACATCGCGCAGAATTGCCGAAGAAGCCACCGCATGACGCGCTTGTTTTTCTTGAAGAAGAGTTCGAAGACCTTTTTGTGAACAAAGTGCACGAAATGCGTCTGGGTATCGAGAGGAATATCGGAAATGCCATTGAGTACCTTCAACTGACAGTCGTCTCTCGTCTTTCTCGTCAGTCCTGTGGACACTATTGTTTATCTGTCGAGG
Organism: Epimenia babai; assembly: GCA_011762755.2. Classification (NCBI taxonomy): domain Eukaryota; kingdom Metazoa; phylum Mollusca; class Solenogastres; order Cavibelonia; family Epimeniidae; genus Epimenia; species Epimenia babai. Next base: position 8,453 of record WURV02175356.1, on the reverse strand, counting down.
TAAATCGAACGCGTCAGATCCCATCCTTGAATGGTTGCTCAGGCGCTACTCATACTCTCCTGCCCCATTCATTACGGTCGTTATCTATACGTATCACGTAGCAGCCTCGTTTGTTCCCTCGTTCTAGAAGACTGCGCTCGTTCGATCATTGCTGACAATGGCTACTCTCGATGTTCGTATTCCAAAGAACTATAGACCGGTATCGAAGCTCAGTCGCATATCAAAAGTAATCAAATATAAATTGCATCAGAAAGTGAAATTTAGAAAAACAAATGTGAAAAGTTTGTTTCTGGGTAATAGAGGTGTCAAACTAGCTTGAAATAGCCTTGACATCACATTAAAACAATCCCGAACCCTTAACACATTCACGCAAAAATTCCAGTGTTAGCTAATACAAGAAAATGAACAGTAATGTATTTTTATATATATTATATATATGTGTATACAGTATATGTATAAATATATATGTATGTATGTATACATGTATGTAGATATGTATAGGTGTGTACATTATGTGTTATCACATAGCTATTAATAGTATTCAAACACCTAATAGTCAGATGCCAGGTATTAATTTATTTCAGAATTTTCATTGTGCTGCATGTACGCTATGTTGTGTTACAATTCGTTGCCCATTCTTTCTCATCAGTTTTTCCAATTTAGGCAGTTTGTTGTCTTTGTTGCATGTGTAACAAATACTTTATAATATTCTCCATTATCAAAATTGTCTAGGATTTTTTATGCCAGTTGAGTATTGGTTCGGTACTCGATATGTATAAGTGTCTGTATAATTACTAAAATTGAAATGTTTATTTTACATGTAAAACAATCAAATTCTGGGATAATTACTAATAAACTTGTCTTATATTGTCTCCCTTCATCAATATATGCCATGATACCACAATTTACATTATATTATTTCACAGTATAGTAAGTAATAATGATTATACTGGTGTTTTCGCTGTAGATATTTTATTGTGAAACTGTAATTGATAAAATAACGAATATCTTATCGTACCAATCTGTTGTCACCCAGATTAATGATTACCTTCACAGAAATTCCTGCTTGAACCTTTCCAGTCCGCCAATTGTAGTCAACACGGTACCTAGTCTGCATTATTACCTGTGGCTTCTGATATCCATGCATTTTTTGATTAACAATCAATATCAGTTGTTCTTCTTCTGTAAGACCTTATCAGGGCCTTCAGTGCCATGGACTATAATATTTTACTCTGTCATCTATAACCGCGCTAAGGTCTCTGTTAGGGTGCCTTTAATCATATCTTCCGGCGATGCATCTGTCCGTTGTTATTGGGGAGCAACGGTCTGGCCCAAGGTCTCTTGATTGGGGCGTTCCACAGGGTTCTCTTTTGGGTACGCTTCTTTTCACACAGGAGCTAAGGCGAGCTGCTTCGTTCGATCAACGTTACTTTTTATCTTAATGCGGACTAGTGTCAGATTTATGTCCCTTCAATAATAGTGCTGACGACTGTCTGTTTGAGTGCCTGCAAAACATCAATAAATAAGTGTCACAAAAACTTTCGAGACTGAATTATGACAAAACGGAGGTTTTAGTGGTTTCCCGAAAGCAGTCTAACCCACAATTTAAGGTTACGCTCACTTCTGAGTCTAAATCTTTCGCGTCGTGTGATGAAACCTGGAATCTGGGTGTCCTCTGGGTTTCAAAAATCTCTCTCACCATCTCAATTCGCTATGTCGCTCTTGTTTCAACCAACATTGGGCTATATTAGACGCATAAGACAGCACATTCCCCAATAATACTGCTGTAACCATCGTTTGCTCGTTTATTCTATCTCGTCTTGACTACTGTAACCCTTTACTGGTGGGCGACCCCTCCTATCTCATCCACCGGGTACAGTTAGTTCAGATCATTGCAGTTCGTGTGATCTACCAACTCTATAAATTACTCGGATTTCTTCAAGCTGGGCTGATCTTCACTGGCTGCCTGTATCACAGAGGATCGTGTAAAAGGAGCTGACTTTTGTTCATAAAATCATGCACTATTCCAGCCTTGCGTCCATCAACGGCGTGGTTTCTAGTCACGTGCACACTAGGTCCCTCAAGTCGGCGTCTCATTCTTTGGCGGCGTTTAAAAAGTGCCGCCTGGCCACAACCCGTAAGCGCTGTTTTTGTTTTGGAGGTCCCTGTTTGTGCAGTTCGCTGCCATTTGAATGGCGATGCATAATCTCTTATGATATTTTGAAATAAATGCTTAAAACATGCCTATTCACATTGACTTGCATTTCTAAGCATCGGAGTTATATTTTTGAAGTAAGATTTTTCCAAAATTCCTAAAGAAACTGTTATGTACAGGGTATAAACCTGAGTGGGGGACAGAAGCAGAGAGTAAACCTGGCCAGGGCTGTGTACAGCGATGCAGATATATACTTGTTGGACGACCCACTGAGTGCCGTGGATTCTCACGTTGCTCAATGTCTTTACGACAATGTCATCGGCAACAATGGACCTTTACGAGACAAGGTAACATAACATGTATAACAGCTCGGTTCAATATTTATATAAGAATAGTTGTCTTTAAAATGATTCACATAAAAGCTCGGGTAAACTTGTTTTATAGGTCGTTGTTAGTCCCTCAAAATGTGAACTTAGACAAGTGGATATGTTACCGAAGATGCTGAGGCAAATTAATTTGGGTGGAAAGTTGTCTTAGCCCTCTCCAGCAAATCTGCCCAGACGATCTATTTTCGCTTTTTCACGCCACAGATTTCGAATATAATCGCACTGTCTACATATGTCGCAGTCGGTTAAATTTGTGAGGATGCGGGATAATGAGGACTGGGAAAAAGAGTCCGAGGTACTGCGACAGGAATGACAGTATTTTTAACATCACAGCAATACCAGCATCGAATGGACGAGTTCCTCCATATGTGGACTTGACTGGTAGTTAGGGCTTGTGGCACTTATTGTGCAAAGAATGTTATACGTGGTGCATCAGTTAGGAGAGCAATTTGATATCAAGTCATTCGATTAAGCCACTCTACCAATTGCTTTCTACCGGTTAGCCAGTGTCGAGTATATTTGTCTAACCAGAATGATAAAAAGCATCGCAAATGAGTAAATTAACATTATGATAAAAACACTCGAATATAAATCTATCTTCTCTACTTACATACCGAATATGTATGCCGACAGACGCGAGTACTCGTCACCCACAACGTGCACTTACTCCCACTTGTAGACACTGTGATGGTGGTGGAACGTGGACGCATTACAAAGATGGGAAACTACGAAGAGTTAATGAGGAAGGACGAAGAGTTCGCTACATTTATACAGACCTACGACAGGGCGGATGCGCACAATGAAGATCTCGAAGAAATGTATTATGCCGGAGGTGAGTTTGCCTTATCCATAAGTTTTTGGACTGTGTGCGAATCATTACAATGCACGGTTGACAGGCCATTCATTCTTTGTCATCTAAATACCTCATCTGTCACTAAATACGCGTGATGTTATTTATTGCTATGTTTTGGTTTAACATATACATATACAAAAGTTTTTATTTGCTGGGACGTAAACCATCAAATGAATGTTCTGGTGCACCATTAACTAAAAATGCTTAACTTTTGTGCCTTTCCGTAATTTAATCTTGTCGCAGGTTGATTAATAGAGCACCACAGATCATTCAGAGGTCGAGGTCAAGGCGCCGCATAAAGAAATAATATTTCTCTAGTTGGTGAACCAGTATATTACCTCCGTGTAATGCTTTAATTATGGAATGGTAACTGGGAATAATGAGCCACTTACCCAAATTGCAACGGCTTCTACAAGAACCTCCTCGGTTTCAGTCGTGGGAGTCTTGATTCTTGTTGGATTTATACCGCTGCTTTCATATTTTACTATTAATACATCATTGCTATCTCGCTCTTATTTGCGCTACATCCTATCACACAGATACACCGACCCAGTTACTCGACCCAAAGACAGACGATGTGTTCACTATGGATCCAGATCCGTCAGTATTCTCTCTCATCTCCCATATATATATATGGATGGGCTTTTCGCCGATAAATAACCTACAGCACGAACATCGAGAACAAAAGGGTTTCTTTTTGCCCACGACTATCCACACCTGCTTCAATAAGCGCTGCGCGTCTTCTTCTTTTTGCATGCTGTCACGCTAACAATAACAGCCCCCTTGTCTCTTTTGAACTGTGCATCTTACCGCTCGCGAGCCTTGACTTCTACATCGATGAGCCCCAACTCGGTTTCTTTTCGGGCGCCTCACACCTACATCAATGTTTTTGCGCTTCTACTTTTTCACCCGAACTGCGCGGGCGAAAACCCGTCTTGACCTTCTGACACATGTGCACTAACCAGGACCAAGCTGACAACGGTTCTTAATTTGTTCACTGGTTGAAAATTTTAGGAATATACTACTCAAAACTTCTTATATATATTATATCAAAATATCTCTTAATTTGTGATAATTTTCTATTACAAAGGTATGGTACTAACTGTTCATCAGTATGTGTATGTATTCACACCAAAATTGACATTTTTTAGAAATAAAGCCCATATGTCGTTTTTTCCACATAAGTAAGAAAAATAAAGCATTCTAAAATTTCCAGAAAACAAAGAAACATGTTTTTCTTTCACAAAACATGGATTAGTCCGTTTATGACCTCCCCTACTGTCAATTACTGCTCAACATCGTCCGCGCATGCTTCCGACTAGGTGACGCAGGTTCTGTTGTGGGATATTGGTCCATGAGTCCAATAGGGCATCCCTAAGCTGTTGTTGCAGCGTGCCACGTTGAACATTGCGGGCAGAGATGGCAGATTGCAGGATGTCCCATACATGCTCAATGGGAATGAGATCTGGTGAGCCAGCTGGCGAGTCTACTCTGTTGATTCATTCATACCTAAGATACTCATTCACGATGAAGGCACGATGAGGACCGGTATTATCATCCATCAGAACAAAGTCTCGACCAGTATCAACAGCCAATGGTCTTAAACTGAGAAACACATGGAGGATTTTATCGCGGTATCTGACACCAGTTATCAGTCAGGTTCGACAACTGTAACATCAGGTGAGTGCAATGCGTGTAGCTGGTCGGCGAGCCCTCAATCCTGATTAATGGAGTCAATTCCTGATGGCTTGGGTGGATTCACGAACTCCTGATGCATCTTTCAGGTTTCTCTACAAGGTTGTAGCTTTGGACGTGCGGTGTCTTACAGCGGATAGGGTGATGTATCGGTCCAGTTGCCGGGTTGTAACTCTGTGGCGTTCTGTACCATGTCGTCTGTTGGTTGTACTAGTAGCCTGATAGCGATTCCAAGCACGGCAGATGACACTTTGTGAGACACCCAACTACTGTAACATGTCGTTGGAACATGCCATCCGCAATCATGCTTATCCCTCTATTCGGATCTTCTGACGTCAAGTGGCGACGATTTTATCTCGGATGAATTTCGGTAGATAGAGGTACATCTAACAACCACTTAAACACCACTTCTAATGTTAGAAATTCAGTGTGAACAGTCCAAGTCAAATTTACAAAGTGTGTTAATGTGCTAAAATGTATTTTTTGCCTTTCGTGGTCAACATGTGAACATGTACCCTTCACTGGTTAACAAGACCAAAACTCTCAAGCAACTCAGTTGTTTTGCTTAGTAGAAAAAAAATAAAAAGGCGATGATAATTTATTAGTTGATACTCTATTAGTTGTATACTTTGGTATACAAATTTTTTAGTTGACTTGTAACTTTTGCATAGTCGTATGCATTATACATATATTTTTTAGTGTATTATATTATATGGGTGATCCTTAAAAGTAGTTTAGTTACCTACTCACGAATATACACCGCAAATTCTGTGATCGATGATAAACAGCGGTGGAAAGACCAAGACGGAAAGATTATTCAATCATGAGGTTGCTTAGAATAATATTATTGTTAAAAAGGTTTCTCGCCTCTCTCTGGTACTATATCTCTGTTTTAATGATGACGATGTGTGCTTAATTTGCTTTGCAATGTGAATAGAGATTCAAACTATTTCAATTTTATTTAGAAAAGCCAGAAAGGAGAGTTTGCAGATGCCAGTGGCTAAAAAAGACACTCGCATACCTAAACTTGTCATCGAGGAAAAATTAGAAACTAGACAGGTGAGAACGCGTGCGTGTATCAGTGTAACTACAATTACAATGCTTTGGATATTTATCTCCTAAGTAATACCTCATAAACTTCGCTAGGTACGGAGGTTCAGTAGGTACTTTCAGTGTGAACGTCCGTAGCTATGCATGTATCTACGCATGTACACTGAATGGGTCTTAATAGCAAACAATAGAATTTGTGGCACAATCCGGGGTCATTTTGATTGAATTTAATTATCTAACCACTCCCCTACCCGCCCTCTATGCTAGTGTTATGATTAATGCAAGAAAAAATGAGACATTATCTTTTCGTATTCTATATTATGAAAATGGGTTTTCGTGTATTTCTGGCTAAAATTTATTGACTGATGGCAAACTAGCTTTTATATTCAGACGATTATTCATACTACATTCTAAAAATACACTTATGTCTCAGTGGAGCTCAACTATCGATAAACGTGATAAGAATTGTTGAGCTGTTATAGCTATTTTTAACCTGGTTTGACGTTGACATATTATCTAGATTGGCCCTTTTCACTGCCTGATCTTCGTCCGTTGTGGCAGGTTTCATACAGCGTCTATCTTGCTTACGCGAAAGCCCTTGGTCTAATATTCGCGGTCCTCATAGTCATCACATTGGCTCTCGTGCACGTTTGTCAAACACTGGCCAGCGTGTGGTTATCTAAATGGACTGAAGACTCGGTATTGAAATCGGCTGCTGTGACGAATTTCGGCGTATTTCACCCTCGTAATTATTACTACATCGCGATATTCGGCGGTTTGGGAGCTGCACAAGGTAGGTTTTACGTCTATTAGTCATACATACACCCTATTGAATTACAGATCAATAGTAATTTTTGTGCTCTATTTTAAAAATTGAAAGGTGAAAGTCAAAGGTAAAGCACAACATTTATAGACCGCAAGTATCAACCAATATATCGAGATGCAGTTTGCCATGAAATATTTTTGGCAGCTATTCAGTGCATCTACGATACCCGCGACACTCGCATATCACCCGACCAATGATCACATCGAGCATCTAGAGACAAATGCACTGAGAAAACTGTACCTCTAATCCCACTTCAGCTATTTCAAGAACCACACTGGCTCCCTTCATTAACGTCTAGATTTGGAGACGCATTTACTCCAGTAATCCATGATAAATGATGTGCTTGGTATCATGGCAGAATAGTCACTGGTAGGCAGTTTGCAACTCGTTATGGCCCAGGAGTCCCATTGGTTTCCATATCTATCTACATATGAACAATAACATCAAGTCGAGGTGGTTACATTATCCAATCTTCCTAGGGCGCATAACTAGGGGATGAGCAAAATCTGGCTTAATCAACAAATGTCATACTCTGTAATATGCTACAGATCACATGTAAACCACGTATAAGATAAAACTTTACAGACGTCTGGAACACTGAGTCAATCAATCGTGCGGATGATTGATGGTATTCTCAACCTCTTAAAAACAAACAGTTGTAACGGTACAGCATCCAGTGATTCTTTATTGTTTCCACATTAAATCCTAATGTTTCGAAATGTGTTGATAAGTTACCTGTTTCCGGCGATCAGTACGTCCATAGGACATAGTCTCGTGTAGTCCCGCCTCTAATTCGTCAAGATCTTGTACTGGTGGATTTTTCTGATGACTTTTTTCCAATCATATCTCAGATGTGCTCAATGGGATTAAGATCGGGACCTCTTGCTGGCCATGGTCGAGTGGTGATGGCGTTGTCCCGCAGAAATTCGATTCGATAACTGCACAAGATCTGAAGAGTCTTGCATTGTCATCCATAAAACAACTGGACGCGAAATAAGCACATGGTCATCGAAATGTGGCACCACTAAGTTTTCGAGGATTTCGTTTCGGTATCTTGGCCACTTAATGTTTTTCGAATTGTTTGAACGTATAGCTTGGAGGCATAAGACATGCAACCCCAGATTACTTTGGCACTTTCCGCCAAATGGAACCTCTTCGCCGATGTTATTTTGTACAAAAGCTGCACCACATCTCCTCCAAACTTGAATTCTACAGTCGTTTGCAAGCAGAAGAAAGCGACTCGCGTGTGAGAAATTAACCTTTCTGGGTCCGCAGTTTTCAATGCTGCCGATGCATACACAACTCCCCTTCTTGCTCGGTTGTGTACCCGCTTATTTGAATTCTTCGTATTGGTCGTCTGGCACGATAACCGATATTCCACAGCCGATTGAGTACAGTTCCTGTAGAGATTGGATCGTGTATCCGCCACATGGATAGCAAGGCGTTTTACCAGCAAAACGATGTCTTCGCACGAGCCATCCAAGGTGT
>WURV02175345.1:0-13874 GCA_011762755.2 Epimenia babai | reverse complement strand
CTGATCATATTAGTCTCAAAAGGTGTTACTCTTACATTTTTTCGTACTAAAGTTAAGACTTATACGGCTTGCCATACTATACATCATTGTTGCGACTAATTTTAATTTACTATTAAAAAATGCTTAAAGATTAATAATGAAAATGCACCCACTACTGCGTTGAACGTTTTACTGTCTGCTGAAATATGGTTTATTCGGCTAATACCACAAGGCATTGATTTATATATGATGAGGAGTTACATCTGATGAAAGCTTCTGTTAATTTCTTATTTGTGTATTTTCAACAAGGCTAGTAAGTACACTTTGATGAAATATTTCATCGTAGTGAATAAGGTGTTTCTTTCGTAAACAAAGAAAGTACGTATCATGTACCTGCCTGAAACGGATGCCAGACGTTATTGACCATTCATGCTTAACATTATACATAGAGGTGTGGGTTGCCGTGTTAGCCATGTCGTAAATATGAAAATACAAAGGTAACTCAAAGGATATGTAAGAATATCCATATATAGTTAGTCAGCAAGGTGTTACCTTTGTATTTTCGTATTCATATTATATGTTAATATTTTCCAACAGCATGTTGCATTTAAAATCAGTTGAAGGGTGATATAAAAGGGAAAAGGTGAGGTTTTGGTGCTACTTTATTAAATGTCAGTCGCACATACGACATTACCCAGTTGCATCCGCAATATATTTATAATAAACCATCCCTTGACGAATTATTCTCAATGTTCAAGCACGAAAATCTTGATCATTTCCTATCGTGTAAGGCGCGGTAAAACATACCTGTTTTATGCTTGTTCGAACTCACAACCTCTTGCATGACAGCAGCGCTTCTAACCACTACACCAATGGCGCCCAGACGATACAGGAATGTTTGTTTATCTCAGTTTATTTAATGTTAGCCATACTGCGCATATTATGCAGAAACGACGGAAGTTTTGTTATCAACGGCTTGGGTCACGGATCCTACATTGTCGAAGTCGTGAACCCGACCTTTGTATTTGAGCCCGTGCGAGTGGACATCACCTCCCGCGGTAAAGCTCGCGCTCGCAGGGTGGACAATGTCCAGCCCCAGAGTGTGAAGCTTCTCCCGTACCCTCTCGATATTCGCGAACGTGGCAGAGCGAACTATTTCATGGAACGCGAGACTTTCAGGATGAAGGATATCATATTCAGTCCTATGGTACGTACACGGTGCTTTTGTGTATTGTGCCTTGCCTCGGCATGAAATGAAATGAAATTTATTTGATTTAAGTGTACTTATTTTTTTTGCTGTCAAATGCACTTCACGTGAGTTACATCGTGAATTATCTATGCCTGACTGGTTCACTAATCTGCCTACATTATCTACGATCATGTACAGTATAATACAAAAAGTTTCAGGGCAATACGTACAGTAAAAACATTGTTTAATACTGCTTCAAGTGATAGAGTAATAAATGTAGTGCAGAAATGGCTAAAAAATAGTTGGCGACTGAGGATAGTAAATTTGTACAGTCTTTAAAAGTCTCGTCTTATCAGCATTGCTATCTATTTCATGCTCACTGTAAATGTACATAGTTATATCTAACATTGATCTGTATTACCTGTATACTGTTGGGTGTTAATTTTCTATAATTCAAGTGATTACATTATAGTCTTACAGCATTAGGCTATTGTTTCATGTAAAGTGTGTTTGACAGCTCTGCTAATAAGTACACTTTGAACAAATAAATTTCATTTCATTTAAAAAATGCACAGAATTGTGAGAACACCATTAGTCCATCATTAAGATGTATCGGGCTTAAGGAAGTAGAGGTATAATATGTTATAATCGGTCACAATCAAGATTTGAATTAGAAAAACATTTGGTTTATTTGCCATAAATATTGATGAATAAAAAGGTTTTGAGTTTATATTTGAATAGGCGGCTCATAATAGTGCATTGCCAGATGTCTAAAGTAAGTGCATTAAAGAGGCGGGGTGCCTGGTCATCCAGGTTAACACGTGTATGGGGAACCGTAAGGGTAAGAGAAGATAAGCGTGTTAAACGAGCAGAGGAGATGATTGAGATGGTTGAAGAGAGATAGGAAGGGGCTGTGGATGCACCTGTATGTGAGCGGAACTATTTTGAAAGGAATGCGAGATGAGACGGGGAGCCAGTGGAGTGAGCAAAAAACTGGAGAGATGTCAGTAAAAAGGTAAAGGCGAGGTTTTGGTGCTACTTTATAGTTAAATGTCAGTCGCACGTACAACATTGCCCTGCTCCATCCCTAAGCCATTGTTATAATAAACATTTACACGAAAAATCTTTTTCAATATTCAAGCACGAAAATCTTAGCAGACAGGTTAACAAAAGGCGAGTTACAATCGTCTATTTTGTTCTTGATCAAAGAGTGGGCAAGCATCTCACGGAGATCGGGATTGAGGTAATGGGAGATAGATCGGATGTTGCCTAGCTACATTGTATACAAACAATAATCCCCTGGCGATTTACCGTATATAAAAAGTCCGTTCTACACAGTTTGTTCGGTTTTCAGATGCTCATGATGGTTCTGCCATTGCTCCTGATTATGGTCATGCCGAAACTAATCAATTCATCAGATCCTGAGACTCGAAAGGTTCGTGCCCCATGCCGTGAGATGTTATTTAATTACGTTTATTTTATTCTTCTCATCTTTTCTATTCGATACGTGCTCTCGTAATTACCTAACCACACCCTGGAGTCATTAGGCAATTATCAGAGCACGTATTAGCATTTATCAGGGTTTCCCCTTTGACAATGCTGTAATTCGTATGTTCTCTGGGTAGTCTCTCTAGCACTAAGCTCTCCGCTATGTCATCATCTCTTTTGTTCACATTCATCGACTTTCACAGACTATGCGTATGCGACATAGGTAGGTTATAGGAATTTGGAACCAGTAGCGTGAATGAATAGTGGGCGGTGGTTAACCTGTCCACCAGGACTAGGCGGTGTTTTCGCTGTGGTGTATTTGCATCTTAATGGCGTTGAAAGCAACGTTCATGTGCTGTAGCGAACTTGTCATATTGGTTCAGTAGTCATTCCCACACCACAATAATGTCTGCTTACCCAGCCAATGGGTGGCATGCTCATCACATCCTATAGAACATGTGATGCCCGATAGGGTGCGCGTATCCAGACAGTGGGTGACTTATCTCACATTTGATATATGTGGTGGAACGGAGAGAACTAGACAGAAAAATCTTGCTTTCCATGGGCGACTTATACGAGTGTTGACACAAGTACTCGGTACCCGCGCATTTGAATGTATCACTGTTTTGCCAGAATTAAGTTTGAACTATCAGGGAAGACATTATCAAGTGACTTCAGTACCCACAAAGCAATGAAAAATCTGTACCAAAGCAATGCAATCATCCCCTCATAATTACGTTTGTCAATTGTGCAATAATTCCATTGATAAAAAATATAACTCAAACCCACATTCATTTAAGAATTCATTTCCTACAAAACTCATGTATGCTATCCCAGGATTCATTAGCACTAAAAAAACTTCATGTAAATGTAAACCACAACATTTATATACCGCAAGAATGAGCCAATAAATACTCGGAATGTGGATTACAGTGACAGTTTCTGGCAACTACTCAACGCAGAAACGATATCTTCGACGTTTGTATATCTCCTGTGAAGGCTGATATCAGGCGTCCATTTTAGAGACGGTCTACTCTAGCCATCAGGGATAATTGACTTACTGGAGATCATTGCAGAAAAGCCAACTGGTGGGTGGCTGACCTGTGCGACTTTTCGGATATTTAGCATCTTAGCGGTTTAGTCAGCACTTGATTCCACTTCCCCAGATGCTTTACACGACTAATTTAAATATGTACACTCCAATATGTAATGGCTAAGCCACCTGCCAGCGAACAGACTTGAAACACCCGCAACATTACAGATCGTAGGTTTAAAATTTACATGTTCGAGATGTGTGTGTCGGCGATAAAGTTTACCAAAGGTGGACAATAGTTGCGCGATGTATTCGACAGGAAATGGACAACCAATTCGCAAATCTTACCGGGAAGGGAAATAACACACCGGACCTATCAGAAATGCTCACTAATTGGGTGGTCGGGAAGAAGCCAGCGAAGCAGAAAGCCGTGAAACCCAAGCCTAGATAACTACGGGAAGCCAGTAAACCCCGTGTCCCTCACGTGTGTGTGTGTCGTCGCAATCCTTTGATAAACTTTGTGTGAATGTCGTTCGATTCCGCCGAGTGCTTATATCAATCTACAATTTATCTGTCCACAGAATCGCAGCAATGTTGTCACGCCCTTCTGGTTGACCGTAAAAATATATCGAGTTTCAGCGTTCGGAACATTCTTCATCTGATAAGGATGTATATCTTTACTGACTCTAAACAGCTAGCTACCATCACAAGTTTCTTAGCATCAGTGATTAATCAAAGACACCAAAATCTAATATTTCTGTCACATTTTCTGCAATGCACGCCTTTTATTTCGAGTTAAACTACAACACAATGTGATACATTGATCAGACCGTAACGTCGCTGTTTGTCACGTTCTATCAAATTAAAGACAAAGTGGAGTCAATAATTTTTCTTATTCAGGGAGATGGGTCTGTTGCTTACTTGTCTGAATCGTTAATACACGCAAGTACAGTGCTCGCCACTTCACCTAACTAAATGTAGTAGCAGGTAAATCGAAGAAATTCTAACCATTTTCGCTAAATTCGACTCAAATCTGTGTAGTAGTATCTGTTGTTGCGGTTTGAAAGTATTCATATTCTCGAGACCCGTTGTCACACAATGTCACTGGGTGTCTGTCAGTTTTCGTGTATTTTTGCAATAAGCATGACTTTTTGAAACAATAAATTATATCTATATTTATATATCCTTTCATTTTCCTGCTTTTTTACGTTCAGCCATTTGTCCCAATATGTTCAGGATACTGCTAACAAATGAGGGAAGGACCAGGTATATAAGATAGTGACGGTACTCTGTAATCAGGTAGAGAAACATTGGCTATGGAGGGCATGTGTATTTTTCATATGCATCAAGATGTCAAGGTGATCAGGTATGTCAGTCAGAAAACCTGTATAAACCTGAAATATTGAATACCTGCGGTGTGTTCAGATCGATTAATATAGCGAATTGATGGAAACCTAAATGACAACATATATGGAGACATTTAGAATGGAGGTTGGTATAGTAAAACCACTGATAAGCAGTATCGTCTAGCCCTACAGCGGACACTTCTACACAAGCAGGACAAGTTTGCGCATTTGTTCACAATGAAAAATCTTTTTCATTTATGAAGATATCTTTCTGACACAACACCTAAAACGTTAAATCGACAACCGTGTAAAAACATCACTACAAAGCAAGGTAAGACATGTTATTCACATTGCAAGAAATTTCGTGGCTGTCAAAGGTGGACATTACGCCGTAAAAATTACAGGTGGGAATTATATATTATTTAAAATTTGTGCTTCCGTCGTTTAATTAGAGCCACATTGCTGCTTCGACTCCCGTTCGATTCGCCAGTATCCTTTGTCTGGCAAAGAGCGCCTTTAACACGTCTTTCCTTGAGAGGTCTCATGTAAGTTCAGCCCGCTCCCGTTGCTGAGATTCGCATGCTCTCTGGATGGTGTCTGTGGCGCTCTCATCTCGCTATCTCATCTAGTATTCACCACCATTCATAGATTTAGCGGAGTATGCGACCTATTTATGCTATCGGGACGTTTAGGGCTAGTGAAGTGTATGGGCAAAGGTTGACTGTCTATTCAGATTCGGCGGTATTTCATTCCGCTGTCTTCCCCACCATAGTAAATTAAAGTAATCCATTCGCAGTGTAAACTACAGAGTATTTAGGCAAACATCGTGAAGGAGTATCGATGACCTAGAGGAGATCATCTCAGCCGATAGCTGCACGTTCGAAAAAGTTAAGTCGCTAAAATTACTCAAATAAGTACGAGCGAGTCTTAAACCTGCTGTTACTTCAAAACAGGATATGATCAAATTTGTCCAAAGTTATTATTGCATAGCATACATACGATGTGTATTTCTAAAGTGCTCACATAAAAACAACTTAGCAATAATGCAACTACAATTATTTTTACTTAAACAAATCTTAAATGGCGTCGTAGTTCAGCGCTCTAGCGCCAAATTATTCACTCTAGTGCGCATTTTCGTCGCTACAAGATCGCCACTGACAACTGCAGACACTGCAGCAAAACAAATTTTGTCGCAGAGTTTATAACGCGTTAATTTTGATCTATTATCATACAAAAGTATATGCTCCTCTTTAAAAACTATGCATTTTTAGTTTGTTACGTACCAATCATGAATTGATTTTTATATCCTAATTCGCCGGCATACACAAGAAAGTCTAAAATGGGCAAGACCATGCCAGGACAAAACGATCATTATGGTATGCTGGTTTGTATTTCTTTCTAATAAAACCTCAGTAAATATCAAATGGACAGATTACAAATCACCAAACTTTGGGGATAATCAGGCGTATGTGATTTTTGTGCACTATTTTATCGGACACAAAGCGAGAAAAGATGGTTCAGTGGCCATCTACTGGTAGCGAAAAAATTTTGGGGATTATTGCAGAGATTCCTGCGTGTAATGCTATATATGCTAAGTAAATTTTATATGTATGAAATCGCCAATAAATATTTTTACGAAAGTTGAGGTTATTTATACCTTCTATCGGACGGGCGAATGGGGAGGAAGATATACGTGGTTGCAAAATTATTAACCATATTTTACTTAGACGAATGTAAACCTGGACAGTTTTACTTGATGAGATGTTTGTTTTTGATATGCAACTTCGATCGGATTGCCTCCACTGTGTCACGAAGTTTATTTGATCGCATTCCTTTCACCGTGTCACGAATTTTATTTACGCTACAAAGTCGAAATTTATCATGTTATTTGTCTCCCAAAGATGGTGGCCCGATAGAATTTGCTACACGCCATTTGGACGTACACGTTGACGCTGTGGTTAATGCATTGCAAAAAGATAAAGATTTGGGGGTGGAAATTCAATCCATACATTCCATAAACGACCGGAGCGGGTAAAGTAAACACGAGGTGGACGACAGAGAGAGGTAAGAGCGCCATGATGCTCGTCTTGGCCGCTTCGTACGTCGAGCTGGCGGTGCCAGAAGCTTCGTTATGGGTGATAGCCAAGTGTTTCTTGTATCTTCTCGAGAAGCTTATCAGTATTAATATGGATGTCGCAATCAACAACCCTCCAGGGATGATGGAATATGTCATCAACGCCAAGGGCATTTCGACATAACGGGTAAAATCATAATATTCTGTAGCCCAAGACATGCGAGTTTTGTAGGTGTTGTTCCCTAATGGTATCTCCATGTAAGTTAGCGTCCAGAAATAATGGCAATGGTAGGAGAAGAATATACAGCATATAATTACACAGGACCAAAACGCCCATATTCGATCTCTAGTCGTCACTTTCAGTGGGTAGATCAGAGCGTATAATTTATACGTGTTCGCAGCTACAAGGACCCACGAGGACGTTTTTCCAGATGCGCCGGTTATGACGCGCGCTACGATCTTAGACCAAATCCAGATTGCATCTCTGAGTCTGGCGTTACGTTTGAGTATCATGTATAAGAACACAAAATTTCCGCTTTCGGCACTTACTTTCAAGACGTCCATAAATGTCAAAAAGCCAAAGAAAACGAACATCGTGGAGTTTCGGTACAACTTTCGGGCGACGATTGATAAGAAAGCAAACGAATTCGCGGATACTCCAACTACGAATAAAATCGCATGCCCATATGTGCATAATATTAATTCGTACGGATATTTGAAAAATATGTAGCTTTTGGCCACAACGACCGCGTTGTAACCGGAAACCGTCGTATTTCCTGTGGCTCCCATCGTATTTTGTTTCGCAAAATATTCACTATTCTTTATGGTATCGTTCTAGATCTATATCATGTATAGGCAATCTGTATTAAACTATTAATCACAAAATATATATGTTTGCACAGAAAACTATTGCAAACTAATTTGAATTAATATATTTATTGCTTCTAATACAACAAAGTACATGAAGTATAACTTATATATTGAATAGTAGACAGAAATCTTATATACGTATAATTATATATATAATTGCATTAGATGTAGTTATCGTCCAATGTAATCATTAAATAATTTGTTATGGCATGGAACTGCCTAATTGGTTTTACGTATAAGGTCTGATCAGCGTTTAACTATTATTATATAATTTATGTTCAATATGTTGAGGAAAAGAAAATCTACTGTAATTGTGGACGTCATTATAAACCCAAATGGGGTACTGTTCACCAGTTTTTAATCGTGCTCGGTATCAAGGAACTTGAAATATTATGAATCATTATGGTTAATTAATCTCTCCTGCCTGTAACTGCAATTCCTAAATACAAATAAGTATAAATGAAATATATAGAAAACTGAAATATCATTCAGCAGAAAAAATACCGGTATCCACAGCGAGTCATCCCGCCCTGTTCTTCTATTCACAGTCTAGCGAACAGTAACATGTTTATCAACGTCAACCTCGTATCGGAATGGCTTTATTCATTTATTTAATAAGTTAGTTATGTATAAACACCACACACGCGTTTATGGACCGCGCCATTGAGTCAAGTGGCATCGCTTGCATCTACACACACTTCTTATGGTGGTTACATTGTTATGTATAGGACGCCGGCTGTTGTGGGAACTGAACACTTTTTACGGCATATTTGTGGTTAATTTGTATACTTAGATATGTAAGACAGTTGTTTAATAAAAGAGCAGGCTCCACACGTGTATTTTATTATACACACTAATAATCTTTGCTGAGCATTTTCGATATATACCGTATTTATCTATCTTATTTTATTCAGCGTCCGAGTATGCACAAATTCGTGTCACTGTTGAAAACTAAACGTGTTAGATATTTGTCTAATCTTGCTGCCTTCATTGCTAAAATATTCGACTGCGTTGATAACGATTTACCGCTGTGATTATTAGTTATGCTTGATCTTAATCATAGAATTCACTAGCGGTGTTGAGGTGTATACATATTTATTTTCGTACGATATTTTGATTCTCATTATTATTAAGGAGATGTGATATAAATCATTAATTCAATGCGATACGTCTTTGATAGTGTAGTGTGAGTAGTAGGCCGTCTATTCCTCGTGTCTTTACTATTGGTGCTTGTTCGTATTGAATACCTAATAAAATCTTCTATTTTCCGTTTTACTTCGTTTCCGCGTGCATTACATACTGTACACACGGAAGCATGGCATTGTTATGACAGAGGTTCCGGAATTGGGTCAGTGGGCGGGGCGTCGTGGAAAGGTCCATTTGGCACCCTAACATCTACGTACAAGAAACCTGCATTTATGCACACGAGCTTTCATATTTCGTCAGGTGTAATACAGTCATTTAGAAAGTTTACAAGTGATAAAACTTACCGAAGCTAGCCAATGAGTTGTTAGGAATAACTTTGACTCGCTATGTATTTTACGAGAGGCAACCAATATAGAAAATCGTTGATATTTATTGTGAGTGTAATTGAGCATAGAAGTTGTAAGAATAGTATTTTGAATGTCTGTCAAAGCTAACTTATAATATTTTACTCTTATTTCAAGTTACCGTATACCTTGAGGCAGGCTATATCGACGAAGTTGGCCGAAGGATTATTGATACAGAGTCTCTCTTTTAGTAGGTTACTTCCATAAGCAAAGTAGAGGAATGTTTGCGAGTCCGCCATAACTGGAAAGATGCCAATTTCGTGTTCGTCGTCGAATAATATATAACGTAATCCATTAGACTAAAATAATCCATTAGATAAAAAATAACTTCTAGTTGTCAGATAGGCAAGGCGATCCTGATATAATTTTTTTAATAATGAACTACTGTAAAACTAAGAAATATTCGTCTTGTCACTTCCAAAATGATGATTTTTAATTGGTCCATCCTAGTATGAATTCATACCAGCTATTTCCAACACTTGTCCGTTAGCATTGTCAAACAAACTCAAATAGGCTAACTGTCATAAGTAACCATTTTAAATGAAAAGAGCAACCAGACTTGATAGCATAACGAAAGACTTAAATAAGCCTTAAAAAGCGTGTTGACGATTTGTAACGAATCCTTCATCTGTTGGGTGTTAATGGGATGGGGGAGAAATATCTTAAGTTGGCGGCGCTATTTTAGCGATGTTCGCAAAAATTTTTGCTTTTACGAAGTGTTTCTTGCGGCTTGACAGCAACGTTTTTGTAACGTAAACTACATATAACCTTGATCTGTATGCAAATCTCGAAGAAAATACGAACGTTTTCTTTTTTAAATAAAATGTACTTTTAGCGGTAATACGTAGTAATTAAAGTATTAAAATTGGAGTTAGTCTGTGAAGTATCTTTTGAAATGCACTCTTCCTATTGCTAAGATGAATGTTTTATTGCCATGCCATTCCGCGGCCAATGTAGAGGGAGGCAATTCGAGAAATATCTCTTCCACAAAGTATAAATCACTACTGTATTATAATTATATATTTAATAAGATAGACTTCCTGGCGCAGTGAACTAGCGCGCTCCGCCTGCAGATGTTCCGCCATGACACCAGCATATATTCAAACGCTATCGCTAACCGTAATCCTAGCCCGGATCGCATTAATGCGCCGACTTTCCACTGATACGTATTTATGTAATATGTAATGAATAAATGATGCCACATAACTTACCCTCAATGCATTAAATGCTGTAACATGTCAATTTTTTATAGCTAACCTGGGCGCCGCCATATTGGAATAGTCCATTTCATGTAATATAGGGTCGTTATGCGTTATGACATTGCTGATATGGTAACACTTGCAAATGCTAATAGTTTAGTAACAAATGGACATATTGTGTGTATAGTTATATGCAAGTATACCTGTATGTATTAATATACAAACCGGGGTCAACTTGCGGCTGAAATATGAACGTGGTTAATCAAGCTTTTGTCACTTATAAAAATCTAAATTTATGATACCTAACCGGACTTTAAGCTCTCCTGCCTACACTTGTTCTACATGCGCCACTTTATCCACTTACTCGAGAAGTATTTGGCGAGAGAAATAAGGAGAGCGATGCCAACATGAGTCTTCATCTGTGGGTTTGATAATGGTCGAAATGGCGCAGAAATAACAATCGCTTCGGTACTCGCAGCCCGCGGTGCCCGGAGGACAGCATATATATTCTGCCCATCGACTGTCTACAACAAGCTTACTATTAACATGACACAGAGTAAAGTATGCTGTTAGCCATATATTGAACACACTCGGGGAGTAAGTTGTGTCAAATAAGGCTAAGAATTTATGAGTTTGAAATGATCAAGAAAGTCACATTCTAATGACAAGAGGCCCAAGAGGCCTCAAGACGCTCACCTGAAAAAATTCAAGAAGAGGAAAAGACAGAACAAGAGGCCAAGGAGGCCATCTTGATATAAGAACAAGAGGCCAAAGAGACCTGACAATACCAATTACGATAGTGAAACAAGACAATAGGCAAAAGACGCCCGACAATACCAATTACGATACTGAAAAAAGAAAAGAGGCCAAAGATACCCTACAGTACCCATTATGATACTTAAACAAGAAAATACAGATCCGTGGAAAAAACCTAGGCTGAAATCACATATAATTGGCATAAGTTACTTCTCTTAGGTGCAATAACGATACCATGAACAAATCTAGAAGAGAACATCCCAAGGACAATATCTGCCAAATAGCAGACCTCTGCGGTTCTTGAGAAAAAGATTTTTTAAGAAAAAAATTTTTCAGAGAAAAAAATATGAACATTGACAAGTTACTTCCCCTAGCTGCGATGACGATACCATGAATCAATCTAGAAGAGGCCAATCAAGCCAAGGACAATATCTGCCAAATAACAGACCTCTCTGATAAGCAGTTCGTGAGAAGATTTTTTAAGAAAAAATACGAACATCGGCAGAGGTTACCTCCCTTAGCTGTGATGACGATACTATCAACAAATCTAGAAGAGACCCACCCAAGGACAAAATATGCCAAATAACAGACTTCTCCGAAAAGCGGCTCTTGAGAAGATTTTTTTAAGAAAAATACAAAAAATAACTGAAACAAGAGGCCAAAGAGACCCATCAATACCCAATACAACACTAAAACAAGACAAGAGGCAAAAGAGACCCGACAATACCCATTAAGATACTAAAACAGGACATGAGGCCATAGAGACCAGACAATACCCATTACGACACTAAAACGAGAAAATACAGATCCGTGGAAAAAATCTCGGCTGAAATCACATCTAATTGCCAAAACAGAGATGACCGAAACAAATCTGAATATCTGACAAATGGCCGACCTTCGCACTAAGCTGACATGTAGATGAGGATCCTCAAATTAACTTGATAGAAATTACCCCCCTTTGCTCCCATGACCGGATGCCGAACAAATCTAAGATACTAATCCTAGGACAATATCTGCAAATGGCAGACATCTGCAATAAGTGGTTCTTGACAAAATTTTTTGAGAAAGTGTCAACATTGGATGGATGGACGGACGGATGGACGGACGACGAATAAACTGCGATCAGAAAAGTTCACCGAGAATACCATCAGGTAAGCTAGAAAGAAAAAAAGACAAAACAAGAAACCAAGGAGGCCATCTTGATATTAGAATGAGAAGACAAGGAGACTGCCTGACATTAAAAACAAGAGGCCAAAGAGACCTAAAAATACTGAACAAGAAAATGGAGATTTGTGAAATAACATCTAAATGCCTAAATAGAGATGCTCTCAACAAATCTAAATGATAACTCCACAAACAATACCTGCCAAATGGAAGACCTTTGCACTAGGCGGGCATGGAGATAAATATTTTCAAATAAAAAATTATATATTAATGACCTCCTTTGCTCCCACGACGAGATGTTGAACAAATCTGAAAGATATTAACCCAACTACAATATCTGCCGAATGGCAGACCTCTGCCATAAACAGTTCTTGAGAAGATTTTTATAAGAAAAAAATACTAACATCAGCAGAAGTTAGCTCTCCTAGCTGCGATGACAATACCATGAACAAATCTAGAAGACGAGCCCAAGAACAACATCTGCAAAATAGCAGAGCTCGGCGATCAGCAGTTTTTTTGGAAAAAATACTAACATCAGCAGAAGTTACTTCCCCTGGCTGCAATGACGATACCATCCATGAACAAATCTAGAGACCAACATAAGGACAATATTTGCCTAAGAGCAGTTCTTGAGAAGATTTTTAAGAAAAAATACGAACATCAGAATAAATTACTTCCCCTAGCTGCGATGATGATACCATTAACAAATCATCCCTAGGATCTGCAGAATGGCAGGCCTCTGCGATAAGTGGTTCTGACGAGATTTTTTAAGAAAATGTTAAGGTCAGATTAACGGACGGCGACGGACAAACTCCGATCAGAAAAGTTCAGGTAAGCTAATAAAAGGTCTAAAAGGCTTCCAAACACTAATTCGGATAACAAGTTGTTACATATTTACATTTCATTCTTCATAATTCATAGTCCTCACTGTAAAAATATGTATATTGTACAAGTTTATACTAGTGTAAAAGCACCACTAGTCATTATACTCTTCAAATTATACAAAACTTCATTAGTGTATGTTTTAGCTGGTAATATTATAAAGTGTTGTCGACATCATTTTTATTATTGTCATTATTGTCCAAGGCATAATTCGGCACTCGAAATAAAGCTTTATCATTAACACTGTCACCGCCGCCGCCGCCGCCGTCGTCATTATCGTCATTATCGTCATTATCGTCATTATCGTCATTATCGTCATTATCGTCATTATCGTCATTATCGTC
>WURV02175334.1:0-13875 GCA_011762755.2 Epimenia babai | reverse complement strand
CAAGGGATCTTAAGTCATCCTGATAATGAGTTGGTTGATGAAGGTAAACCACGGCAAAATCACTTTCACCGTTAGCCACAATTTGTTTATCTTCAAACACTTTGTAAATAAGGCGAAATCCCTCATACATGTGTTTTCGCAAATAGGTTTTTCGATCGGTATCCGCATAGTAACCCGCTAGAAAATGGGTACTAAAGGGCTCCAGTCTTGGCCCGTCAAGATCATTGCGACGAACCTCAAAGAGAGGGTCTCCTTGAGGATGGCCTCCTGATAAAGCATAAACTTGGATTAACACATCAGCTTCATCTCGAACTTCAACATCAAAGGTGCCAAGTTCCATGACAAATTCAAGTTCGGTGGTTTCGTTTTCTTCAACAGGAATATCGGCAGCGTAAAGCACGATTGCCTCGGCAAGACTTGGTTCGAGGGAACCCATCGCCTGCTGGCCATCTTCCGGATTCAACCAATCAGCCAGATCGTAAACTTCCCACCCTGTTTCTCGGAAACCTTGAGGTGCGAGAGGAAGACGTTCTAATACACCCTGGCGATCGGCTGAAAAGAGATTGCCATGCTGGAACTGAAGCCAAGCCATTTCTTCAATTCTGGCCGGGAACAGCGCTGACTCGTGATCCAAAGCATTTTCGATTTCGAAGGTACCACTTACATTCGCAGGAAGTCCCTCAAGTAAAGCCTTCAAATCAAACACCGTGAAGTAACCGTCACGAGTGGTAATCGCAATAAATCCCCACACGGGATCCACTGCAATCTTGGAAATACCTTCCGGAAGGATCATGCGAATCAGCGGATCTAAATATTCATAAGTGGGTAACAAGCCATCAGGAAGTTCATAAATACTGAGAACCCCGTTCACATCTTGATGGGAAAAAACCGCAAAATCAGATGCCTTCAGAGATTGCGTCCGAGGGTCATAGTAAGTTAACTGCTCAACCGCACCATTGCCCATATGCGCCAAAGACAGGCCATTCAAATAATCCGTATATGCCAACATACGGCCATCGTATTTGGGTGTCGTTCCATCATCCTCTAAATTCCCACCCACATTGGGTGCATCCACCGGCACTCCGAGAGCTACGGGTTGCTGATTTAGATCAAAGGGATAAATCGCAGGCCGCGTTGAACCACTCATCAAGAAGGCAGGTTTGTAGTTATCACCTGCTTTACGGAAAAAGGGTGTGATCTGGCGGACATCGCCTGGCAAGGGATATTTGGCAACAACCCCCATCCTGAACAGCTCATTTTCGAATTCAAGCTGGTTAATTTCTCGGTTTCCAAAACGAGTAAGAAGATCGGGGTAATTTTCTATTAATAAAGGAAGGTCATAAACAACGGTCCCGCCACGAAGGGTATTTTGACCGGTTTCTTCATATTGGAAAAACCCCACCAGGAGATGGCGGCCAATGGCTGCCACAGTCTCAGGCCACCCGTTATCCAGGAGCGGGAACGGATCTGAAGATTCAAATTCAAAACCATTGAAATGCAGCAAACGGAGTTCACTGCGATTACCGCCATAACGCTGATAAGCCAAAGCCGCAACAGTTCCCACGGGCAGATTCCGCAAGGCGCTGTTATCGCGGGCCTGGTGCCGAAGCGTGGTTCCATCGTCAGTCGGAGCCTCAGAGTCCAATTGTTCAGGCATAAAAAGCGCGACTCGATAACGGATCGCGGGAGGGATATCCAGAACCCTGGACCAAAGTTTATCCATTGGACCATGAGCATCGCGAATATCATAAAGATGTAATTCCACATCATTGGCAGCCCAATCGTGTGCCACCGCCAGGGTTAGATTTCGATATCCGGCAATGGCTTGTATTTCTTGGCTATGGCGAATAGTTTCAGGATCCACAGTCTGGGTGGTGAACGAACTCATATGATCTTCCAAAGTTTCAAGATCTGTATCCATGAGTCCGGTGATTTGAAGGGTATAAGAAGACTCTAAACGCAAGCTCTGCTTTGGTACCAAATACAACTCAGTGACAAAGTTCGATGCGGTTACCTCAAACCAGTTTTCGTCAAGATAGGTCACCGCAACGGGTTCACCATCACGAAGAAGCTCCACGGTTTGCGGGCTAATACCCTTGACTGGCTCACTAAAAGCCAAATATGGCTTTTGGTTGATCGGAACAATGTCTTCCGCTTCAGGTAAGTATTTGACTAATATGGGTTTCCCAGGCAAAGAAACGAGATTCCCGGAATCCAAAACTAAGATGTTGCGCGTTAGTTCTCTCGTCGTGCCACCCTCATTGGCTACCGTCATGGTGACGGACAACAACCGATTGGAACTCAATGAACCCGCTGGTAATTCATAAACGAGGCGAGCACTCTCTTGATCCTCCGGTTCGGGAGCAAGACCATCCGAAGTCGTAAGGCTTGGTGCGGGGTTATCACCAATGGATTGATCACTTGTAATGGTGACCCGAAGAACCAGTTCAGCGCTTCCCTGTACTTTGTTCAGGCGCTCAAGAGTGGTCGTTCGATTGGGATCAAGAACAAATTGATCTCCATTTTTGGTACCTACTTCCCAGCGCACATCCAAGGTTGGCGGAGGTGCCTGACCGGATGTAATGAGGAATTTGGTGGAGTCAAAGGTAACCCGACGAACCGAGGTTTGGAGAATCGTCAGTTGCAAGAAATTTTCAAGAGGACTGTGGCTTCCCTTATCCGGAGCAGCAAGTTCACCAGTAGCTGGATCCAATGCTCGAATAGAGCCTAAAGGACTAAAGGTATATAGGGTTGTCTGACCGTTGGCCCCTGTCACTCCTTCCAATTGGAAGTGAGGTAACCCACCGATCATGAGTACTCGGTAAACCGGTGCCCAGGGAACCGGGTGCCGTCCGAAAATAGTCCCGTGCCAGGGAGCAGGTTCTACCTTCGGCGGTAGGAACTGCACGGTGTTTTTGCGCATGGTGCGAAGATTGGTAAGCAGGGGTACCTGTAAAGTTGATTTGTTCACCTTGCTGAAATCAGCATCTTTACCAGCATATTTAGCTGCTGAACTCGTCGTGTGAACCAGGATCAAATGGACCTTAGAACCCAAGGGTAGGGATTTATCTTCAAGATCATAGCGAAATGGGACTTCCACGCCATTTGCCGTTGGGGTAATCCCCTCACCGATCACATCCCCATTGAGAACTGCAAAGACATCCATCAAATAAGCAAATGTGTGGAGCTGTAATTGTTCCGGCTGAGTTGGGTCTGCAGGAGCGGAAATATCCGGAATCACCGCGAGCAATTGTAAAAAGCCATTGGGTAAGGCAGATGGGTCTATCTCTGTCAGCAGTTCCCCTGCAAAATGTGGCAGGGATGCACCATTAGTGGCCTCCAGCGTAAAGCCCCGAATCAGCGTGTTGAGCGGACTATCCTCAAGAGCCTTGATCGCACTCAATTGCACGGTCATCTCGCCATGGGTCAGAGCGCTTATCTGAAGGGGTTTCTGGGCGCCTGACTCGACGGTGCCCACGACTAAATCTGTTTCGCCATCTAGGGTCAAGCTTTGAGATGGTCCACCAAGCGTTTGAGAACCATCGGTACGAATGATCCGACTGATATTGGCGCGAAGCGTCCGCCCATCCGGGGTCGTTGCCACCAGTGTGACCACATCCCCTGGAACAGCTTCAATAGCGCTGCGATATTCGCCAAGGGTCAGGGTTGTATTTAAGAAAAACCCACTCGCTTCCACAAACACCTGCATACGCGTTCCCGAGGGATAGGCATCGGCCGGTCCCACCAACTCCATAGAAGATGCGGAAACATCCCAAGCCAGATAGAATCTTTGTAAATCTAAGGGTTGCGAAAGGTTCGGCGTAAGCGTGGAGAAATTAAAGGTTGAAGGACCGTCGAAAGGATCACCCGCCCAAGATTGCAGTGAGTTTTGAATAGTCAGCTGATAACTACTGCCAGGTACGAGCGCCTGTTGCGGCACCAAATGTAGCGTTTGCCGTCCTAGATCAGGCAAAATTTGTAAGGAAACCGGATTATTTTGGGTATCGTGTAACTGAATGGACGCTTGAAGATTCGACCCCTCTTCGGTGACGGGTTGGCTGAAAATAAGTTTGATTTTTGGCAGAAGCGGTTGATGAAAGGCACCGTCCTCCGGCTCATGGCTTACCAAGGAAAAACTCTCAGCTAAAAGAGCTATATTTTGAGATTCCAGGAGCTGTAGGTTTTGAGTAGTTGCTAAATTCAAAGATCCCTGGAAACGACGATCAGTGCTTAGAGCGCGAATCCCCTGGGTGGCCTGCAAACTTGGCACACCAAAACGATAGCTTCCTACAGCATTGCTTTCGCCCAACCAAGGAAAATGTTCGCCCCTAATGACAGCACCAACCTCAGCAGAACCATTGCGCGAAATGGCGCCGCGAACTTCTGTCACTTCATCCTGAAGCGTAACCAGAGCATAGGTTCCCGAATCGGTGAGGTTTACATCGCTTGCTGCATTTTGCCACTGGTTCCCTTGAGAAAGAAGACGCCCCGCATAAGTCCAACCTTGGGATCTTTTTCTCAAAACTAATAGCGCTTGAGTTCCAACTGGCACGGTTCCGACCGTGAGCAGCGGAGCCTGAGTTAAATCCGATGTGGTTTGAAGGACAAACGCCTGAAGGAGCTCACTACCACGAACCAAAGGAAGATCTTCGGCTAGCACAGCGTAGAGGTCGATAGCGGGGACCCCCGAGACGGATTGGCTAAAATCGACTTCTACCTGGGGCAGCCGCCAAACTAGATCGTGAGGTGTATCCACACTTAAATCTTGAATGGGGTCAACGCGGAAATTGAGCTCCGCCCAGTCGGTTTGGTTAACATCAACCGATTGGCGAGCTCGCACATCAATACTTCCTGCCAACCTACCTGGAACTTGGTGATCACCATGACCATAGGTGTAGTAATAGACATCAAAATCATAGGCAGCTTGGAGCGGTGCCTGATGGAATCGTTCATGGTGTTCTTGCGCCACAAGTCTGGTTTGACTACCGGCGGTCACATAGCCCTGGCTCTTGATCACATGGGTTAATTGCGTTTTTGGATCATCGAGAATAGAGACGCGTTCGGGATGGGTGGATGCCTCAATAGCCATTCGTGGTGGCAACCAACGATTTTGGGCCCGTTGGATCGAAGCTCCATTTTCCGGAACGGACGAAACACTCCATACATCGGGAATAGCCACGATATAGGTGCCAGCTTCTGCACCGGTCCAAGAAAAAGAAAAGGCATCGCTAGCTCTTTGATCCACTACAAGCCAGCCATGTTCTTGCTGTTGAAGCAGAACCAGGGTGACATTGGGTGGCAAGTAGGTTTCATCAGCTTGCCAAGTCAAACCACCTGAACCCGTTACCTGATCCAGCGTAAAACCGGCCACCGGACTCCAACCCAGAGGTAGCAACGTCGGTAAGGCTTGTGAATTAAAAAAGCTCAAACGCGGTGTTCCCGAAAACCCTGTAGGGATCACCGTCATACCAGCCGGTGCGGTCACCGCAACGGGCGTTGCGCGTAGATCCGGTACCCGCCATACATCAGATTCGGATAGGGGCTCTCGCTGCATGCCTATGTAACTTGCTGTCTCAAGATGGACCGAAGAAGGCATGCCGAAAACCGTGCCTTCATAACGTCCCTGACTGTCAGTCGTTAAATTGACAGAGCCAAGGGGGCCATCAACACGAACATTCCCACCACTCACCGGCATCCCGGTTGAATCCAATAAGACATGGCCATAAATCAATTTTGGCGCGGCGAGATTCACCTCATCAGAAGAAGCGTTTTGGTTCCCATAAATATCCCTAACCCGAACATCGACAGTTAGCCGCTCCATTTGGCTACTGAGAGTCTGAGGGAAAGTTTGCTCACTGCCGTCATTACCGGTGTAAACCGTTTCTCCGTTGATATCGATTTCAAAAGTTTCAATATCTGCTGAAGGATCTGCCGAAACACTGATATCAAAGGGTGTATCTGCTTGAACATAGGCTGGAGCTTGAAGATGAATCAGCGGCGGCTGATCGTTAAAATGGAGAACCAAGTTCACTGTTTGGAAATGTCCGGTTTGATCTTCGACTCGGTATGCGAAATTGTTCTCTCCGATTTGAAGATTGTTCAAACTATCTTGAAAGCCACCATCCATGACAGTCACCGAATGGCCATCGCGTGTCACTGTCAATTGGGGATCGAAAGTATCGCGAACAATGCCCGTGACAAGAACTTGAGCGGAATTCAGGTGTTGGCCTGAGACGGGATAGGTGATGGTCAATTCCGGCGGTGTTTGATCCCAAAACAGATCAAGAGTTTGAATCGCCGACACATGACCTGCTTTTTGAGCGACAAAATTCAGCGTATTCAGACCGGGGCCAAGCGTTAAAGAGCTCGACCATTGACCATCCGGTTGGACGGTAACTGCCTGACCGTCGAGCAAGATTTCAGCATCCACCGGATCCACGGTTCCGGAAACCGTTTGGACGGCCGTTCCGAACAAACTCCCCTGCACCGGACTTGTCACTTGAAGGGTTACCTCAGGCGTCTGAGCCAGGGCAAAGGGCATCATGACCCACATGAGAACCAGAAGGATGCTTCGGAAGGTTAAAGGGTTCATTACCTGCCTTTGGCTTTGTACTGGATTTGACGAATAAGCGAACACCCTTGCCTCCGTGGGTTGATGATTTTTCTTGGGTGGATACGTTTTGAATTGAGCCAAAGCGGCTGTCTCTATCGCCAGATAATTTGGGGTTGAATGCATCATTACTTCGCTCCCTTATTGCCTGGGACGTGATCCTTTAATTTGACGGATTGAATAAAGGGTCCGGTTCCAGGCGGCGGTGTCTGCCCTTCGAATTGGACCCAATAGCGATTGCTGCCACGGGGAACCACTTCCCCAACGACATATTCGGCCTCTCCAATTTGCCAAGTAGTTCCAGCCAGATATTTCAAATCCATTGGGCTACTTACATCCCAAACAGACCCGGACTCACCCGCCCGTAAGTCGTGGACCTTCTCGACATAAATGGCTGTTTGAACAAAGCTGAGATAAGGCGGTAGTTCACCAGATCGGGATGATCCATCACCGTCCAAGGAGACTCCCAACTGACCAGGTTTCGCGATAACCAAGGTTCCTCGGTGGCGCGGATGATCTCCGAGGAAAAGTTCGCCGGAGTAGGTAGATGTATCCTGAACATGGAGTGCCAGACAGCCGCCACCGGCAATCTTGGTCCCAACTTTGCCACCGCTTACATCGATCGATCCCTTACCCGAGAGCTTTTTGGTTCGGATTTGAACCGAACCACCAGCTGAAAAGCCGATGCCTTTGGCCTCAATCATCCCCTGGTGATGGAACGATTCCGACTCAATCAACAGTGCCCCTCCGCCTGCAAAGCCGCCGCCGGGAAGCGTTGGAGAAAGAGGCGAATCGTAGAGCATTTCCTGAGTGATTCCCGTTCCCAGGCCACCATGGCTTGGGTTCCCTATCTGATACCCATTGGCAACACCATTGAGTAGCATCGCTGAATCTTCATCAACCCTGAGATAGCGCTCCAGCTTCAAACTTGTTGCTTTGAACGACGTGGAGTCTTGAATTTCCGGATAGAGATGACTGCTTTGCGTAAGCTCCAGGGAACCCAGGGATAAGCTTCCGCGAACCACCACTTTTGTATCGACAAGGACGACATCCTCTTTGGACACATAGTTATCCAACAATAAGTGCTGTCCCTTAACGACCCATCTGCCCTGAGAATCTCTGACACCTACATCTTCCAAAGAATCTGTGTGCATTGGTTTTGGTTGGACCGGTGCGCCCGCCATTTTTTGGAAGGTTGGCGTGAAACCCGATTTCACCATTTGGTAGAGGATAGAAATTTGTTCCTGATCCAGCGCCTGGCTCCAGATGTAAGCATCATCCATGATGCCCTTGGCGGGCCAACGATCAGAATCGCTAGCGCTTTCAGCTTCGCCCAAGCGCCATTTATTCCATCCGAGATACCTCGCTGAAGCGTTAGGTGTGAAAGTGGTTTGTTCCTGAAGCACACCATCGAGGTAGATACTCACCGTTCCGTTCGCTTTACTCACAACACCGGTCACCATCCGCATTTCACCCGGAGCAACGGGGCGGGATTCGGCAAAGAGTGTTTTATTGGTGAGTTGATGCGTAAACCCGAAGGTCCCGTCGTTGGTGTAGGAAAGCCCGAGGATATAGTCTTTCTTCATCAGCAGCCCAAAGTGGCGATAGTAATCGCTGGCATTGGTAGGAAGACTATCCGCCTGGAACCAGAGACTCAGCGTGTAATCTTCATAATGAACATCCTGAACAGGGGTGCTGTTGGGAATATTGATGGCATCATCATCTCCGGAGAAATGAATGGCCTCGTTACTCACCCCCGGCACATGGACCGGTGCGCCATAAATGACGCCATGATGATTGCCAGTGGCATCCAGCATGTTAGTGCCATCATTGTCCGCAGCATCCAAGCGCCAATGCGTTAAAGGTTGAGGCAACGCGGGCAAGGTTTGATCAGCATCTAGTGTTCTGATCACCACAGCATTGCCAAGAGATTCATTGGAAGATGTATCCACGGTGGAGAGTCTGATGGATACCAGTGTTGCTGCCTGTAACCCGGTAATGGAATAAGCAGTTGCATCCGGTAGCAAGACAATCGGTTCCGTAGCGTCATCGATCCAGAGATGGTAACCAACACGCTCACTTTGCGGATCTGGGGCACCTGTCCAAGTGAGGTCTATCTTTGAATCAGTGAAACTGAATTGGAAGTTAATCGCATCAGCTGCTGGTGTGAAATCCCATGCCATGCCTGAGTTTTCACCCTGGAACAAGGTCGTGGCTTCTTCATGAGTGAGCGCTCGATTCCAAATTTTAGGTTCATCGACAGCCCCTCTTGCCGGCCAACGAGTAGATCCATAATCATGGGCTTCGCCGAGACGCCAAGGATTGCTTGAATATCCTTGTGGATTGGCATAGGGCGTGAAATTGGCCGTCGCTTCATGAATGCCGTCGATATAGAGATGAATCTCGCCTAAATCCTGATCCACCGTTGCGATCACGTGGTGATATTTACCAAGCCAATATTTGGACGTTGATGCTGGATAGAGATCCGGTTCAGGGTAGGCAAAATGGTGGGCCATTCTGAAAGTTTCATCGCTGGTATAGGAGAGCCCCATATGGGCCCCCTGTTTCATGAGAATGGCATGGTGCAATCCACTTGCCGGGACTTCATCGGCCAAATACCAAGCGGAAAGTGTATAACTGCCTTCATGAATATCATTAAGTAAAGTACCAGTGCTCATTTTGACGCGATCATCATCAGTCACAAAGCGCAGCGCTTCTCCAATGATGCCTAACTCACCTGTCAGCGATTGCTGAAGGGTTCCATCAA
Source organism: Epimenia babai (assembly GCA_011762755.2). Classification (NCBI taxonomy): domain Eukaryota; kingdom Metazoa; phylum Mollusca; class Solenogastres; order Cavibelonia; family Epimeniidae; genus Epimenia; species Epimenia babai. The sequence continues at coordinate 4,498 of WURV02175334.1, read as the reverse complement.
ACTCACCGAAAACATCTTTGACCTGATCGCCTTGAATATCCGCCAAATCCAAGGACCAACCGGATATGGGTTTGGGTACCGCAACCGGCCTTCCGTCCTCATTTTTGGTGATGGAACCAATTTTGACGCCCTTATTATCATTACCGAATTGATCAAAAGCAGCGATTCGCCAATGGTAGATGGTTGAAGCCGTCAAACCGGTTGCGGTCCATTGATCGATGGTTGGCAACAAATTATCCGCGAAGAGGATGTCATCGCGGTAAACGCGATACCCAACCAGGTCGGCCGATGGATCCACAGGGGGTGTCCAAAACAGCGTTGCTTGATCAGATCCCGTAGTCACCATGAAATCTGAGACTTCTGCAGGCGGCTGAAAGTCAATGGTTCGACTTTGATTGCCAAATTCGTATAAAAAGGTGATTTGCTCTGGCGTCAGTACCGTGGACCACAACCCTACTTCATCGATCCAACCCTTATAGGCTTTGTTTGAACTGGATGTTGTATCCCCGATGACAACAGGACTGGCTGTAGCGCCAACCGTATGGGGCCAAACGGTTTGAGCAACTTGAGACCCGTTCACAAAAAGCGTCAGGTTCAGACCATCCGAGACACCAACCACATGTGACCAAGTTTCTAAGGGTAATGAAGCAGGATCGGTGACGACCCCAACTACCCCGGCATCGCTTTTCACATAAAGTTCAAGTTGTTCCGTTGTTCCATCCAACTTGAAAACGAGGCGATAATCGCCATGATCCTCATCACGGGCTTTCTCCAAAATACGCGAATGGGAATGCGCTTGATTCTCAGGCTTTATCCAAGCTGCAACCGTAAAGCCTTGTCCCCCAACATCCAATGAATCTGAATGAGGCACACTCACGCCACCATTATTATTAAATTTAATGGATTCGCCAATTTGGCCGGGTTGATTATGGATACCATTATCATTGGTACCAATATGGGCTCGTGTGTAATCAAAAACCCTATCACCATCGCGATCTACTTCATCGAAGGTGAAATAGAGTGACGGCTTGGGGAAATTGATAAGTTGATCAGATATCCCACCAGTGATGGTACTGGCCTCTACCCCTTGGTTTTCATTTTCAAAGGTATCAAAGGCCGTGACCCGCCAGTAATATACAGTTGCGGGCGTCAGACCCGTTGCCGTCCACTGATTGGTGGTCGACGACACATTTGTCTCAACTAAAACGCCGTTTTGGTAAATTCGGTATCCCTGCAAATCGCTTGCGGAATTCACCGAATGCGCCCATTGAAGCGTGGCTTGATCCGTCCCGGTAGTCACTATGAGATCGGTGACTTCTTCAGGAGGCTGAAAGTCCATAGTGAGACTCAGATTGCCAAATTCGTATAACATGGTGATTTGCTCGGGGGTGAGTGGCGTAGACCACAAACCGACTTCATCAATCCAACCCTTATAGGCCCTATTTGCTGTGGATGTTGTATCTGCGATAACCAAAGGACTGACTGTAGTGCCAATTGTATGGGGCCACGCGGTTTGAGCGACCTGGGATCCGTTCACATAAAGTGTCAGGCTCTGACCGTCAGAGACACCAACCACGTGAGACCAGGTATCCAAGGGCAGTGAGTCAGGATCAGTTACGGACCCACTTACTCCTGCATCAGTTTTCGCATAAAATTTAAGTTGTTCCGTTGATCCATCAAGTTTGAAGATGAGGCGATTATCCCCATGATTCTCATCACGGGCTTTCTCCAAAATTCGGGCATGGGTATAACCCTGATTCTGCGGCTTTATCCAAGCGGCAACCGTAAATCCTTGCCCGCCTATATTCAATGCGTCTGAGTGAGGCACAGTCACGCCACCAATATTATTAAATTTGATGGATTCGCCAATTTGGCCGGGTTGATTATGGATGCCCCGATCATTGGTACCGTTATGTGTTCGCGTGTAATCAAAGATCGTATCGCCATCGCGATCTGTTTCATCGAATCTGAAGTAAAGTGCCGGCGAAGGCATATTCATGATTGATTCTGAAACCGCAACCGTCATGGTCCTGGTGGTTGATCCTTCGTTCCCGGAAGCATCGGTTGCCGTTGAAGAAATCAGGTAGTTCGTGTCCGTCGTGACAAAAGGTGTTGTGAAGGTGAAGGATTGATCGACACCTTGATCTCCAGCAGTTAGGGCGCGGTTTTGTTGCTCCCCATTGAAGGTCACAGATATAGCATCCACCAGACCGGCGTCTTCCGCTCTAACGACGACATCAAAGGAGGTAATCACACCCAAGACGCTATTCTCCATCGGAGAGAGAATGGACACTGTGGGAGCTGTCAGATCAGATGAGTTGACCATTACGGGATGCATCTCTTGAGTTTGGAGATTGGTTGTATCGGTCGCCGTAACTACCAAATCGTAAGACGTTGATTCAGGTGGCACCGGTGCTGTGAAACTAAACGACCAAGGTGGTTGCGTTGCCTGAAGCGTCTGCCCTTGCCAATTCACGGCGACCGATGCCAATTCAAAGTTATCTGTGGCCTCCACAGTCACGGTGAATGGCAAACCACCGATGAGACTGCCGTCAACAAGGGGCGTGACTGCCACGGAGGTAATGGTTGGAGGTTCGCGATCCACCATGGGATCTTCAGAACTCACTTGCGCGTGCTCTGTTTCAAGTCCATGGACCGCTGCTTCGCCGTGGAAGCTCCAACCCGCAGACGGTGCAGGCGATACGGGTTGATCTAATGTCAGCGTATCTTCGGTATTGGCAATAACGCGGTAAGTGGTGCCACTTGCCGTATCCACTAACAGGTGACCCACCAAGCTATAGCGCCAACCCGCTCCCGGTACATGGATTTGATCCGGATTCGCAGGAGACACCGTCAAGGTGTGGCTACCGATACCCAGAATCGGTGAAGGCAGAACGGAATCTGAGGGTTGGCCCTGGTTGCGCAACAACAATGTGCCTTCCTGAACCAATTGGTCATAAAGATAAACGGTGCCTGCGCCATATTGAATTTCATTGCCATTGTGTGTGACAACAGGGCTGGTCGCTTCAGGAAGCTGGGTCAATTGGTTGCTATCAAAGGCAAGGGCAATTCTGCCACCTGTTCCAAGATTACTGCTGCCGAGACCACCATGTGCTTCGATGAAACCATCGCCCTGAGCAGTGCCAACTTCAATCCAAATGCTACCGCCAATATTGCCGGAGGCAATGAGCTTGCCTTCCAGATTTAACTGATCGGCCTTGAGGTGCATGCGGCCTGCCCCGCCATAAAAGCCATAACTCTCAGGTGCATAGGGTGTCCCGTAGGCGTAGCCATTTTCCATGGTGTAGGCATTGCCGCCGTGTCCGCGACCGTAACCACTGGTGACCCCCCACATTTCTTCGACCTTGATAAGGCTGTCGTTGGGGTAGCCCTTGCCTGTGACATTGATGGCCGAATTGATGTCAATATGGATAATATCCGCATCAATTTGAACGGCTGGTTTTTGAGCATAGCGGCGATAACCCTTATCCCGTGCCGCCCGGTGACTCACCAGTGCACCGTTCACAACATCTAACTGGGTCAATTGGATAGGCAAATCCATGATGAATTCAGAGTTATCGATCGTCAGGTGGGTAATATTGGTCGTCTCATCGACTGATAATCCGCCGGCTTGACCTGTCACAGTCCACGAAGTCGTCGGCAACGTGAATTGACGGGCCCAAATACCTGCTGGTTCTTCACCACGCGCTCCGAATTGGACATCGCCATGAATCTGTAAATGGTCCGGTGTACGCAACTGGGCACCACGTTCCAAGGTGAGTTGATCAAATTGGGCCTTGGCACGGATTTCACCACCAACTGCAAGGTCCGGTAATGGATCTGCTACGGTGATGGTATGCGCTGAATTACTTAAGATTTTGGTTTCAAAGGTGCTGCCATTATGGTCATAGACCAAATACAACCCGGCCAGACTAAAGGGGAACACTTGATCCGGATCCGTTAGGGTTTGGCCATTGACAGAAACTTGGGAACCCAGTTCACGGCGACCTAAGCCCACAAGGGACGTGCTACCTTCAATGGTCACCTTGTCAGGCCCACTGATTTTCAAATCGCCATAAGTTTGGTCAATGCGCTTGAGGTAGATGGTTCCATAGCCAGCCCTTGCTTTATATTCTGGCTCATAATGGCTGGTTGTATTGATGTTGGTGGAAGCATCCATGACGCCTTGCCAACCGGACATATCATCGTAGTAGACGGCCATACGCCCGCCACCGTTGAATTTGTAGAAGGCATTACTGTGCACATTGACATGAAGTGTCCCTGTGCCACTAAGGCTTCCAGTGTTGACCCACAAGGCACCACCACCCATTTCGGGTGCTCCATGATAGAAATCCAAGTCAGGTGAAATCGTGCCGTCCACATGAAGAGAATCTGCACTGATCTTGAGGGCCTTGCGCTCTGCGCCAACAACCCAGGGTTCCGCAAAACTTCCATAAGTTGGATTGAAGGTCAGTGTTCCATCATCAGAACGAATACT
>WURV02175323.1:0-13875 GCA_011762755.2 Epimenia babai | reverse complement strand
TGAATCACATATAGCCATCAGTTTTCTGGATCACATGTAACCATCAGTTCTGTGGATCACATGTAACCAGTAGCTCTATGAATCACATATAGCCATCAGTTTTCTGGATCACATGTAACCATCAGCTCTATGAATCACATAGGGCCATCAGCTCTGTGGATAATGTGTAACCATCAGCTCTATGAATCACATATAGCCATCAGTTTTCTGGATCACATGTAACCATCAGTTCTGTGGATCACATGTAACCAGTAGCTCTGTGGATAACATGTAACCAGTAGCTCTGTGGATCACATGTAACCAGTAGCTCTGTGGATCACATGTAACCAGTAGCTCTGTGGATAACATGTAACCAGTAGCTCTCTGGATCACATGTAACCATCAGCTCTATGGATCACATATAACCAGTAACTCTGTGGATCACATATAACCATCAGCTGCCTAACTGGGCTTACAGTCAAACCCACATTAATTGGCAGGAAAAAGTTCCCAAAAAACACAGCAATGTCAGTAAAATTCCCATTCAGAAGACATATTTTCATTATTTGGTGTGAACAGTGCTTTTCTGTTGCTTTCCTCAATATGACCTGTGCATGAAAGTTTTCTCAGGTGATTTACAAAATAGTGAACAACCTTGACATTGCAGATCTTGTCAGTGATTGTCTGGATCAGCTGGCGAGCCACGTCCTGGTCGGATCCAGCATCAAGACTGGAACTCAACAATTCGAGATCAGGCCTGAAAAAGTGACATATCGATCAACTGTTGATTTCTAGTAATCGTGTGTTGTTTGTCATTGCGACATATTGTGGCAATAAGATCAACTGCACTTCGTGAAAAACAAAAATTAAAATTTGTACAATTTCATAACACTCTGTAGTTCTGGCAAATGGCAGTTGACATGTCTATTTATACAAGTGGTAACATCACTATCTAGATGGATATATCTTTGGTTGACGTTTATCCCTGTTAATGGCTACATCAGTTGTTTTTATATAATATAGTAATAGTGTAGTCGCTGCATCATCAGAAGCACGTAATCTAGGTGTGACGTTTGATCACCATCTATCTTTTTATTTTATTTTTATTTATAAGTTTATTTCAGACAAAAAATATTGTAAACAACATCCCTGTCCATAAGTCTATAAAAAAGAAAAAACTATAAAAAAGTAGTAAAATCAATAACTAATTTTCATTGCCATCGAATTTTAAAATGCCACTGTTTAGTGCACTAACCTGGTATTCTGTTTAATGGCATCCATTTTGGCTCGTAGTTGCTCCGCCATAAATTCAAGTTTGATGTTTCGTTCACACATCTGCGTGTTCTGCTCGACGCTATTCTGGAGTTCTTGAGTAAGCTTCAGGTTTTCTTCCTAATGAGAAAACTTTCTATATTAGAAAGTTGATGCCAACACGCGCAATTTATATAAGGGAAAACCTTTCATAAAGTTGCTGGAATCAGTGAGGATACGCAGGATGTCGGGCTGTAGGAGGGAGGCTGGAGAAAACTGAGCAATGGTCATGGAAACCGCATAAAAGATGATGCAGTGGATCAAAGACGAGAAGCCTGAGAAATAGACAATAAAAGGAATGGAAAGGAAGAGGAAAGTGGAAACAATGAAGAAGGTGAATGATGATAAAGAAAGAAAAAGAGAGAAGAAATGAAGATGACTTCGGCAGAAAACAAAACAATTATGTCTTATTGAATTGAATACGAATTCACAAAAATTTATGTATTGCAATGCGTGATATTCCGGATGCCATCCAGGAGCCTTAGAACATGGTTTAAGATAGAAACTATATGTGACCCAGCAGCTACAATATTAGTTAGAATATATTAGAGTTATATTAGAGAATATTATATATTAGAGTTATATTAGAGAATATTATATATTAGAGTTATATTAGAGAATATATTATAGTTATATTAGAATAGTTAGAAATCTAACTTCAAGTAATCGACTCTTCTCAAGTAGATCAGGCGGGACTTCCGGTGGTCGAACTCTACAACAGACGTGCACAGACTTTCTGGAGAGAAATGCACAGGAAAAACCTATACCCCTTATGGGACACGAACCCACGACCCCCAGATAACCGGTCTGGTGCTCTACCAGCTGAACTACAGGGATGAGATTATTCCAGTGCATTTTAGGTATTTAACACCATTTTTTAGAACCACTGATGTTTAAAGTCCGTATATCATAGCCAGCGATATACACAGATATCTTTAACAAGCATGTTGATGGACCATAAATTGATTGGCTGATTTTTGCGGTGTTCCCATATATATTGGTAGAGTACCTGACCGGTTATCTGGGGGTTGTGGGTTCTAGTCCCATCAGGGGTATAGTTTTTTCCTGTGCATTTCTCTCCAGCTATATATGGAACCACATTGGCTACCCTAATGACCATCACAAATAAATCATTAGTGACAGATCAAAGATCCCTGATACATAAATTATCATGATGCACCTGATGACAAATTATGTAAATCAAACATTATCATTCGCTCATTTATGCATACTTAAATATTCGTAATATTATATATTCGACGAAGGCCAAATATTATCAAATAAATAATTGAATTATTGAAATATACTTCAAATAAAATTTATAACGATGAATTTAAGTTATAAATTAACACTACCATAGACTACAGGAACTTATTCAAAATGCACAAGTTGTCAAGTTAAATACTGTACATTTCTCTAATTTTATAGTCTTTTTAGTGTTTTCCCCTCTTTGTGAGTCATGCTACAAGGCACTCCTTAATGCGTGGTTACCGTGGTAACTGTGTATCATGACCAAATAAACAAATATAGGTCACTACGCTCTAGTTGAAGAAGGGACTTGCAGGGCAAGATAAGGAGGTGGTGTCCTACTTCAAATTAAGTAAACAACCTCCAAACACTGACCACTTTCTATAAAACTTCGCTATTGATAACGAACACAGAACCGTGTTAATGCGACATCCTGTAATATGAAATACGATTTATAGAGCACCTTCCTGTGGTCCAATTTATTATAAATAAAAAAGAGATTGCGCTGTAATTGTCAAAATAAGGGGGTTCTATTGTTTGTCCATATGAGGAAGTTCTTCAGTAATTGTCAGAATAAGGGGGTTCTATTGTTTGTCCATATAAGGAAGTTCTTCAGTAATTGTCAAAATAAGGGGGTTCTATTGTTTGTCCATATAAGGAAGTTCTTCAGTAATTGTCAGAATAAGGACGTGTTAGACTTTACTGTCAAAAGATGGAGGTTTGTGTAACTTTAGAAAAAAGAAAACACGATATTTTAAATGCAACATCGATAACGCGACAGTGATTAAGTCAAAAGTACATCGTGACCTTTATATACAGAACTTCGAAGCCATTTACTTAGCTGTTTGTAAACTGAGGGTTCACATCAAATGAACAGACAATGTAGCTCTGTAAAAAGAGCCAGCAAGACGTTGGTAGTTCTAAAAACGCACTGAATTCACGAAGATAGCACGGTGCACGGTAACATACGACGCTTACATAAAAACTACCGTATACATACATATACCATATAACAACGAATGACTTTACAAACTTTAACGATTTATACGTCAAGCGTTAATCGCGGCGCGCCGACGGAAATCAAGGTCAACGATCTTCGGATGGTTTCTCAAGAATCACACCCGCTCTCGACCGTAACGACGTCTAAACCACGGTTAATCGATACTTCGCACAGGTAACCGCGCCAGGTAACGTCGTTAATGATTGATCAAACGCCACGCGACGGGGACCGATAGAAACTGACTGAGTGAAGATCGCACGAGCGACCGCCGGTGAGGGTAGATATGCGAATAACGACTGGCATAATTAATTTACTAGCTGTCCATTGGTTGGTTGGTTGTGTGCGCGATGGCCATTCACAACGTAATAATCGCCGGGCTAAATAGAGTAGGGACGCGTCGCGACGGGGGGCTATCTATTGCCTGGGTTGAGGGTACCGTAACGCAAATATCGATCAATAAACTACAACTGGTGTGTATCTACATCCAACAACACAACTATTGTGAGATATTCGTAGTTTGTTTACATCACCTGAGTTGGCCAATCATGGTATAAATCGTTATAGGTATAGAGACGACAGCATAACGGCGGGTGGCGGGCAAAATTTGGCCCGTCTATTTTTAGTGTGACCCATGCTATAATTAATGGAACAAGGAAGATGAAAGATGATTTTATTCTCAATATTATAGCATTTTATAAATTAATTCTCTTTATGTAATATTATTTAATATAATAATGCTGTTAACGTCATACTTTTCGAAGATCACACCCTGTTTAATAATAATAGTATCTAAAATAATATAATTATAACGCTAATTCTATGAATTATTCATGATGATCTATACTATTCATTAACATTGTAATTTTGCATCAAAATAAGGAAGTGATAGCCATCTGAACGTACTCTGCCTCAAGAATGCGATAATATAATGCAATAATGTCATGCGATAATGTCAGGCAATAATCGGTTACAAAAATCTCAAATCTCAAATTAAATACATAACTTTGAGTGAAAGCTAACGTCAATTACATACTTCAGCCTAAACAAAATTCAAAAGCGTGATTCAGTGGATTAGTATTTACTAAACAGATCCTTTTGGCGGCTAGGGGGTCAAGGTCTGCATATGAGATAAACGCGACGGGTTTTAGATGAAGACGACGAATTTTCGACGAGCAATGAGGTAGAGGCGTTCGGCAGTTTAATACGGGCGACGTGTGGCAGGTGGGCAATGCGTGACACGAATGGTAAACAGACGACAAAAGACTGTAAGCCGGTAAAATATGCGAAACAAGGTCGCGCGCGTGGGGTAGCGAAAATAAACAGGCTACTGCTGATAAAGTACTGCTGTGGCTAGGTGATAGAGCGGTGAAACACATCTCGTGCGTGGGAAAGTGAACAACTACCGTGCTGGTGTGAAACCGAGTCGTTTTTTGCATGCTTGCGAATGGAAAAATAATTTTTTTTCTACTTTTCGCGAATAAATTAAAATGCCTCACAAATCATGTACGCTAGGCAGGGTAAAAATATAAATAGACATACCTCGTGTGACACGAAACATTGGTAAAGGTAAAAGGATAGTTTAATGATTATAGACTGCGGCCATCAGGCAATAAAGGCTCTTGGATGCGGTTTACAATGAATTTTTTTGGCAGCTATGCAGCGCATATACAATACCTTTGACACTCTTATATCACTCGTCAAGCATCTTCCTATTTTAGAGATGTGTTTACTGCAGTAACTGGGAATAAATGACTTGCTGAAGATCATTAAAGAAAAGCCGATTGGTAGATGTATTTGAACCTGCGACTTTTCTGGTACAGAGTCCAGTGCTCCTACTACGTGACTATCTGCGGACTGCCATAAGCGTATGTATAAAAAAATAAATAAATAGGTTATTGAATATACCGTAAAACGTAAAACATGCTCTAAGAGCGGTTCACAGTTCAGAAATATAGTGGAGAGATTTAAGCATACAGCTTAACAATGTGAGCAGTTAACGTGACTCGAGAAGAGATGGGTCTTGAGTCGTTGCTTAAAAGTGGAGAAGGAACGTATGTATCTAATCGCAAAGGGAAGATTATTCCATAAGATAGGACCCGCAAAACCAAAGCAGCGACTACGGGTTGTAGATAGACGACATCTTTCAACGGAAGCTAGACTGAGATGCCGATCTTAGCTGACAAGAAAGCGTATGAATAGAAATCAGGTCATTAATGTAGGTCGAGCCAGTCTGATGAATGGCTTTGGAAACAAATGTAAGTACCTTGTAAGTAATACAATGTGTGACTGGTAGCCAGTGGAGATCAATCAAATGACTGGAAACATGAGAAAACTTAGAAATTTGAACAATCGCCCGACACGCACTGTTTAGCACAAGTTGTAGTTGGTGAATAAGACCAGCAGGGGCCCCTACCAATAAGGAATTACAGTAGTCCAAGCGGGAGAGAATCAAGAAACAGATAATAGTCACCGCAGTAGGGTGAGTGGTATATGGTCTGATGCGACTAATGTGGCGCAATTGCATGTAGCAGGACCTGCAAACTTGGTCGGACAATGACAGATTTTTATCAAATATAACGCCAAGCTTCCTTGCTGAGCCAGAGGCATTAAGACATTCAATGCCGATTTTAATGGACAGGGAGAAACGCGGGAGTGAGTGCATGCGGTTAATGATAAGAACCTCAGTTTTGAAATCATTTAATTGATGAGATTAAAAGACATCCAATTGTTGATTTTAATTTTTTATTTTTATTTTTATTTACGGATGAGGGATAAACGGAGTTGTCAAAGGGAACATAAATCTGACAGTCGTCAGCGTAAAAGTGGAAATTAAGGTTAAGTTGACGAAGGAGGTCACCTAAGGGTGAGAGGTACAGAGTAAACAGGAGAGGTCCTAATAAGGAACCTTGGGGAACACCACATGGAAGCAATCTGTGAGACGATTTATGATCACCAATGACAACGGTCTGCCGCCTCTCGCACAAATACCACCGCACAAATACCACCGGAGCCAGTCAAGTACATGGCCATAAATACCATAGGGGCATTCAAGATGATGACGAAGAATGTCATGATCTATGGTATCAAAGGTGGCAGATAAATCGAGCAAAATTAGCACAACAGACGTAGATGAGTTAATTACAATGTATTGCTAATTATATATCCTGGATATATCTTGAAGAAAAAAACTCACTGTTAGTTCTGTTAATATCATACCTTTTAATATAATAACCATGTTTATATCATTCAAAGGCTGCAGTTACTTAAAACAGAAGTTCTCAAAATTGAAACCTCATGGGCCAAAAAAGAGAAGCACGAGAGTGAGCAGTGCCAGCATATCATTAGAAGAGGATGGGGGGAGGGGAGGTGGGTGGAGGCGAGGGGGTTCCCCATATTGTTTTATTTCAGATATTTCCCAGCTGTAATCTTTTGCATATTTATGGCGAAATAACAGAATAATCACCCTACTCAGTCAATGTATACTCAAAAAATCAATATCAACAGACTAAAATATAATCATGAGATATTCGCTCAGGTATCTACAATGATTCGGCTTAAACTTTCAGGCCGGTATTTGTTGGCCTTTCAACACTTAATATTGGGGCCGACTACCACTATTCTGATTACTATCGTATTGACATTTCCAATACTCCTCAATTTTATTTTATAAGTTTTGATGATTATTTTATTGCAGTATAATTGAATTTTGAACAAAAATCACAGTAGAATTTATAACCACAGCCATCGTTAGAAACAAGTTGACATTCAATCTGAACAAAATCTCCAATCACTTTGCTATTTTTTGCTTTATCGACCAAAACGATGACCAATCAGGTTGCGTAATATCGGCTCATGTAAAAAATGTCATTTTAACCGTGGCTAGCAGATTTTAGTGTTACCCAAACGATATAAAATAACTACTTCCTGTTGTTAAAGTAACACTTTCCATCCTGTGAATCGCACTAAGAACTGTCTGTAAATAAGAAAATCAATGAAACTTGACTTCACTGTAGGAAAAATTAATTAAAATTTTTTACTATATGAAATTTTTTCGCATCAAACCCTCTAATTTCACCCCCTGAATATTTTATGCCTATCTAATATTACATCACTCTACAACATTACGTTATTATAACTCAAGGTTCCAATTAATTGCCTATGAAATGCTAAATAACAGAATTTCTGAAATTGTCACATCTATCACATCCTAAATAACAGAATTTCTGAAATTGTCACATATATCACATACCAAATAATAGAATTTTCTGAAATTGTCACCTCTACTACATCCTAAATAGAATTTTCTGAAATTGTCACATCTATCACATCACGTCCTAAATAATTGAGTTTTATGAAATGGTCACATCTGTCACACACTAAATAATAGAATTTTCCAAAATTGTCACATCTATCACATCTTAAATCACACAATTGTCACTAACCTTAATATAATTGTAACTGCCACTAATGAATAAGAGACCAAACAGTGTATAACTAATATTTAATAAATGCACACGTAAAATACATCTGAATCATGCTTGAACTAGTAAATATGCAAAAACATATTCAACCACACAATTTCAGATGATTTATTAGACTTAATAGATAAATAATGTGCTCTACATACAATAAGGGATATAACAGATTGTATTCGATTAGATAAATATGCCTTACCCCCCCTGAAACTGCATGACTGTGCATAAGGGGAGGGAATTAAACATGTGAGAAAAACAGTCACTCTACGAGAATTTAACAACGGTACCTTCTGAATCTCGAAATTTCTTTTACTCTTGCTCTTCTAGGATATCTTACCACAGATGTTTGATAAGAAAATGATAGCAACTGCAGAAACTTCTAGAAATTGATAAATTATGGGCAATCTGCTACTCGCCCTGAATACGCATGGCATAAAAATTTGATAGGTGTCAGAGATGTTAACATTTCCCTAATCAAGTGTCTGAAAACCTTACCCTCGCGGAGTCATTTATTCTCAATATACAATTATGATTACCTTCAATGTACATCAGTGTACTAGGTAATAATCTATACAGATCACCATGTTGTACACTGGTGTACCAAATCATGATTTATATAGATCAGCACACTGTACAATACGCAATGATATACAGATCAGCACACTGTACACTGGTGTACCAAGTCAAGATCACCATGCTGTACACCAGGCTAGATGATATACGGATCACTACACTGTACACTGGTATACCAAGTCATGATTTATATAGATCACCACGCTGTACACCACGCAATGACAATGATATAGATCACTACGCCGTACACTGGTGTACCAAGTAATGATTTATATAGATCACCACGCTGTACATCAGGCTGTGATATACAGATCACCACACCGTACACCGGTGTACCAAGCAATTGTTTATACAGATCGCCACGCCATACACTGGTATACCAAGCAATGATTTATACAGATCAGCTCACTGTACATGATGTACCAGGCATTATTTTATCTACATTACCATGCCATACACCAGTGTACCGTACAATTATACAATTTTCCATTCACCCAACCGGTGGGAGTATCCCGTAGTATAAATTCAACAACTCCAGTTTACCTCATCGTGGTGTCCATTTATAGCGAGCGAATCGTGACTTTTCCTCAGTTGTAAGCTACGCGACAATCGGTTACACAATGACACGACCTTGAGCGATTGCTGAAAGGTCAAGGTTGATATGCAGTAGCTCGGATTCGAAACGATGTGTTAACTAGGAGGTGACTAAATTTAATGAACTTCTTGGTATTTTATGTGTCTGGCAACACTGGAAAACACTGACTTAAATCTCAAATTTCTGGGAATTCCAGAATTTTTCACTGTATGATTAAAATTTTCCATGGCACAAAAAATGGACTTTTCCACTGGCTCATGCAGTGGCTTGAATAAAAACAAGACAGTGAGGCGATGAGGTGATAGTGAGGCGATGATTTGATGAGGTGATAGTGAGGCGATGATTTGATGAGGTGACAGTGAGGTGATGAGGTGACAGTGAGGTGATGAGGTGACAGTGAGGCGATGAGGAGACAGTGAGGAAATGAGGTGATGAGGTGACAGTGAGGTGAGTGAGGTGATGAGGTGACAGTGAGGTGATGAGGAGACAGTGAGGAAATGAGGTGATGAGGTGACAGTGAGGTGAGTGAGGTGATGAGGTGACTGTGAGGTGAAAGTGAGGTGATGAGGCGGCAGTGAGATGATGAGGCGCCAGTGAGGTGATAACAGTGAGGTGATGAGGTGAGTGAGGTGATGACAGTCAGGTGATCAGGTGCCAGTGAGGTGATACAGTGAGGTGATGAGGCACCAGTGAGGTGATGAGGTGAGTGAGGTGATGAGGTGACAGTCAGGTGATGAGGTGACAGTGAGGTGATGAGGTGACAGTGACGTGATTACAGTGAGATGATGAGGTGACAGTGAGGTGATGAGGTGACAGTAAGGTGATTAGATGACAAGATAGTGCCCAAGGAGACAGAGTCATCGGCATCTGAAACACGGCAAGTGAAAGATGGCGACGCTAAAGTTAGGCGAATGAACCTCCATTGATATGAGTTGTCTAGAATTGAAATACAACCATCAAACTCTTCGGGCTTGAAAAAGCAAGATATTGGATGAAATGTGTAGCAGAACGTCAGTAAAGTCGAGCTCAAAGTGAACAAAAGCATACAACAATAATCTCAAAACTGTTAAAAGACTTTGATTCAGTGATTGGGTGGAGGACTTAAATTTTACGAGTCAGCAAATTCATAGAATTCATAGATTTTCTAAATTGTCGCAGCAGATTGAAATTTAATTTATTTCATTGATTATTAAATTATTTATTAAAATGCGGAAATCTTAAACTCACTTTACACTATAAAGCTAATGATAAGCTAACAACAGAGAATGGGAGGTAACTGCGATCTCTTCCGAGTAAGAAACAGTACCTTCCAATGTTTGCGAGCTTGAAAAGTTTTGAGGTTTTTGACGCTAACGTACGAGTAACGTCGCGCCACTTTGTGTTCCTTTTTGATTGGCTGAAACAATATCACCTGACACCGTAGTGGTACGATCAATATTTAAAACTCAAAAGGACACAATAGAAAAAACAGGTAGTGAGTGAATAATACCTGATATAGATTATAATTTATACAACTTTTGTATATCATATATCAAGTATACTTTGTCAGGTGTGACTTTTATAACACTTTTTTGAGAATTTAGGCAGAAATAAATTATCCATGAATACTTGCAAAATCAAGAGATATGAATTTCATTTTGGCCTATTGTTACAGTGAGCCTATCTTATGCGGTTTACATCGTAATGATTGTGTATTAAACTATTAGTATTACCGCGATCCAGGGGTGAGTGAGACACTCATCGACTGTAGCCCTTTCCCTGCCAAAAAAATTAAAGGTGTAACATATATATACTGTAGATTGAAGCCATTTCGGCAGGTTGCCAAATGACGGTTAATAACATTTCATTGGGGAATGCAGCTCTGTAACAGACTGAATTTATTTCCCCATTGTAATTTATCTTCGTCAAAGAGGTCGTGTCTTTCTTGGTCTGTGTGTCTGTCTGTTGCGTTGTCTGTTATGAACCAATTTTTAGAAAGTTTTAGAAAATCTGCTTGGCATGAGATTTTCTAGGACAGTTGCAAATGGACGTGTGAACATGGCAGTAGGGGCAGAGTAGGCAGGTGGGATCGCCAAAATTTAATTAACAGATTTAACTAAGTTTGAGAGATGTTGGAGGACAAACATGGGCAGCCCTTACATCACAAATGAATGATTTAATGAATTCAAGTAAGAATTCAATGCCTGTTAATGACTGGGGTATAAGTCGAAGATGAGTACTCACGTCGCATCATGGACGAGAAGTCGAGAGATAAAATCCTTGGCGTACTCGCTCACATTGCTGAAGAACTCTTCATCGAAGGCATAGTCAGTCAGTGCGATGTTGTTGTACGTCTCTTCCTTGTTGTCGCCCAAGAACGGCGATGCTCCACTCAACCTTGATAAACATCTTGCGACTTGAAGTTACGGAAAATTCTATTGGGTATCATTGCAATGAGTAGTTTGAACTTACGGAAAATTCCACTCAGTTATCAATCCAATGTGTGGATGTACGAAAAATTCTAGTTCGCATCATTGCAATGTGTTACTTGGACTTATGGAAAATTCCTCGGCATCATTGGAATGTGTGATTTGAACTTAAAGAAAATTCCACTGAATCTTGTTCTACACAAACAATCTGAAATTCTAAAATTGCCATAATTATTTATTACGTATGTAGAATTTAAAATTATGAGGATTACGGATTGAAAAGATAAAGGGCAATGCCTTTTAATACACTAGCTAGTTTATTTATCACAAGTTACCCACCCTTATACTTGCATAAGTTCTACTGATGCGGTAATACTTTGGATATCCAAAGGTTTTATCATAAAAAACCAGAAATAGCCACTGTACACAAGCAAGAAAGTAAGGGTATATTAGACCGTGGTCTAACTATAGTACATTGTACTTGTCATCTCCTTAGTAGGATGGTTAAAAACAGAATAATTTGAGGATGGTAGGAGAGCTGTAGGCAAAAATTGGGTTCATAAAGGTGTCATGGTGTAGGAGGAAGGTTAACAAATGTAGCTGATTATAAGTGTCAAGTGTGTACAGGTGTTACCACACGGGCTGAAGCCTACAGCCGAGCGTTGATGCTGATGGTTGTGACGTTGTTGAGTAATTCTGCTATTTAGGAGATATTGGTGATGGAGGTGATGCGGGGGTAAGTTCAGTAGCTAGAATAAGAAGTTGATGAAAGAAATTCAGAGAAGTCTTGCCTATTCTTACATCTAGGCAGTTCTCGGCTCGTGCAAAGAGGAAAAGTGCATGAGGCGTGTGTGAGAAGTGTGATCCTTATATAGTAGCAAGACATGGGCAATTGGGTGAAGAAGTGTAGAGAGCAGGGTGGGGTGGGGGGGTAGTCGAGCGATGGAATGGGGTACTTTAAGGTGATGATGAGAAATGACCATGGAGTGGGATAATGTCATTACTAAGAAATACCAAAAGTGGGATGATCTCCCACTTGGTGTCAGAATCTTTTAATAAATTCGCCTGAATTCAAGGCTCCGTAGTTTTCCTCAGTTTTTACTGAATCGTAAAAAATTACCCAAAGTTGCTTACAGAATGTAGGTCACGACGCCAATGCTCCACATATCCGTCGCCAAGGACAATGGTTCAAAGTTCACGACCTCAGGAGCTGCAAGTAAAAGTTAAATATCGACACATGGAGAAGTGCAATGAGAGATAATTTTCAAAGTATACTAGTTGTTATTTAATTCACTACACAGGTGACCGATGGGTGACCACATAAATGAATAAATTTTTTGTTATAATAAAAAGTAACTGAAATTATGCGATAACAAATTAAACAATAAAAAATTTTATATAGAACGTTTGGATTGTATATCACATGGAGGTGGAGATAAATTTATACAAGACCTGCTGCATTCGAACGACGGACGTTTTAGCACAAGAAGTTGTGGTTCTAACCACTGAACCAATACAATAGCAGGATACGTTGATGACAATGTATTGGTGGTTTGAATTGAAAATTCATGGTGAGGCAAAGGAGCAGAAGATACTACCGGTTTGAAGGATGGTAATTTTTTATTATATTTTTTAATGTTCTTCATTTAATCGACATTTGCATTATACTGGATAATACAATGAAATAAACATCGGGACAAAGTTTATAAAGCATTACAAACAAAAATTTAGCTGTATAGTGCATGGGAGTAATCCACTTCAAATGACATCACTCTATACATAGTTTGTAGAATGAAGACAAAGAAGCCCTAAGACTTATCAATAACAGTTCTAGACATGCCCCTGACAGTTAATAAATATATAGAAAGATTTCATTCACATTATCTACACTTTTACACATTATCTACACATGTATAGGCATTGTATAGATATTATACACATTTTCTACACATTACTTAAAATTTATAGACATTTCATACACGTCATGTGCACGCTTAAACACCTTTTTATAAATTATCTACATACTTTTTATAAACATCATCTACATATTTCATACACCTTCTAAATACACTATGTACACATTAAATATTACGTGATAAATTTGATAATAGTACTTAAATGAAACATGAAATGCGTACCAACAAATTCCGATACTTTAATTAAACATGGAATGCGTACCAACAAACTCCGGTACTCTAATTAAACATGGAATGCGTACCAACAAACTCCGGTACTCTAATTAAACATGAAATGCGTACCAACAAACTCCGGTACTCTAATTAAACA
>WURV02175312.1:0-13876 GCA_011762755.2 Epimenia babai | reverse complement strand
GTAACTGTATTCGGTTTATATGATCCTGAAAGATACTTGTATGATGTAACTGTATAGGGCTTATATGATACTGTATGATACTTGTATAATGTAACTGTATAGGGCTTATACAATCCTGAAAGATACTTGTGTGATGTAACTGTATAGGGCTTATATGATACTGTATGATACTTGTATAATGTAACTATATAGGGCTTGTATGATACTATATGATACTTGTATGATGTAACTGTATAGGGCTTATATGATACTGTATGATACTTGTATGATGTAACTGTATTCGGTTTATATGATCCTGAAAGATACTTGTATGATGTAACTGTATAGGGCTTATATGATACTGTATGGTACTTGTATGATGTAACTATATAGGGCTTGTATGATACTATATGATACTTGTATGATGTACCTGTATAGGGCTTATACGATCCTGTATGATACTTGTATGATGTAACTGTATAGGGCTTATATGATCCTGTATGATACTTGCATGATGTAACTGTATAGGGCTTATATGATTCTGTATGGTACTTGTATGATGTAACTGTATAGAGCTTGTATGATGTAACTGTATAGGTCTTAGAATCGTTATATTCAATATTAAATGGTCAATAGTGGTCAATATTAAATGACTGGATCATACAAATAAAAGCTAGTCCACCTTTCAAGAATTTGACAATACTCCTTCCATTGCTTATAACTTATCGAGGTATCCGTAACAAACAATTGGAGACAAGAACGGAAATAACGAGATGTATGGTTCTAAAAAAAATTGTTATTGAATATAAAGATGACTATACGATGGTGACTAAATATTAAATGGAAAAGGAACAGCTCGGCTAGAAAAAACGAGGAGGATTTTAATTCTAAGCAATACAGGAATTTTTAGTTTTTTTTCCTGCTACATCCGTGGTAAGACAGCTCTCTTCGATTTAATTTATTTAACTGTAAGAACTAAAGAAATATTTGGTGGCCAGACGCATTCTATTGAAAGAGTTTTCAGAGGCTCTTCAAACGCCAATGATTCGTAGTAAACCGTCACTTGGTAGGTTGTGTGGTCAGCATTAAGTATCCAATAAAGGTAAAGATTCATTGCTATAGTAACGAGATGTAGATTTGTTTGTGGGTAGATTTGTTAAGCGTCAAAGTTGAAATATTCCGCTGGTTCCATATTTCGCGATTTCAATACGCCGTGCTTTACACATAAAACGGATCAGCGTATTAACTAAGAGAAGCGTGGAGAAATCGCCGTACCGCAGACTCCCAAGTCTGGAGAGACAGTTGATCTTCGTTCGTTCATGACGCCGATTATAAAAGCCGACAGACGGGCAGGGCCGCTGCGTATGTCGCACGCTCCGCCGCTAAATCTGCGACGGGCGATGATTATATACGACGAGATGACGAGATAATGAAGAGGCAAGCGCCACGGAGACCACCCAGGGAGCATCCGAAGTATACTCGAGGGAAGGGGGCCATTACAGATCAACGTCGGAGGTATAGAGCCCTTACGTAAGCACATAACGCTACGAGTGTTCTGCAGACCTCCGGAGGATGTGGAATACTGAAATGCCTGGGACAACGTCTGCCCGTCTACTTGCGGCGTAGCAACATCGGTCATTTGAAGGTCACCAGTTCAGGGCCTACCAAACGCGGAATTTCTTTCCAGTAATTGACGAATACGAGAACTATGTCCGATTGACCCCTTAGGTCATAGGTTAAAAAGTAAAAGGCCAAATTTAAAATACAAAGGCATTTATATCCCGCATTTGTGAGTCGCTCGCGCAGCCTGTCAAATGTATAACAAATCATTGAGGAAGACAGCTCTAAAACATGCGACAGTAAGCCATTCACAAATTCACTTTCGGTGTGTATTAATTGGTAGGGGGTCTTCCCGTTATATCCCTTCCAACTATATCCCCCACTCGTAAGATAACAATTTTGTTCCCGTTATATCCACAGTATTTTTTCCTGTTATATCCCCAATATTTTCTACATTAAGGTTAGGGTTAGGACATGTGCGGGGTTTGAAGGGGCACTGACTCATGGAGTCCTTTCATGTTATCTGTATTGTGTGGGCCTATGAACCCATTCAGGTTCGGGCCTAGATATCTTCTTTCTTTCAATAAATTCTGAATTAAGATATAGAGAGAACAAATTTATGTCGTTACACGCACCATCAAAATGAAGGGGACATAACGGGAATTATTTTACTAGGGGATATTCGCAGAAGGGATATAATGGGAATGACCCATTCGTAGTACCATAAACTAATTACACCGGTGCCAGTTCATGGCTATGGCGACCAAAACAACTGGGATAAAATACTTTACCCCAGGATACAATGGAAAAATACAATCGGCATTGCCGGGGGTTCGAGCACTCTACCCTCTGGTTTGTAGGCTGGCATTCTATGAGCTGAGCTGTCCCGTTCAACTTATATAACCATTGCTGAGGCATGCACAAGAACATACCATAAAACGGCAATGCCTAGGACCTCATCTATCTATGGATCAAAATGAATGACAAAAGCCTGTCACATAGCTCCTCCCCCTATTTCTCCCTTTATAGCGACCTTTTTCAGTCAAATACTCATCTATCTATGGATCAAAATGAATGACAAAAGTCTGTCACATAGCTCCTTCCCCCACTTCTCGCTTTATAGCGACCTTTTTCAGTCAAATACCTACCTATACATTAAGCCCTGAAAAGAGGACAATGGTAAACTTAATGACATAAACTGCATCGAGAAATCCAATGACCGTGGGACTACCGTATGAGAGGAGGGTAGGAGGGTACATATACCGAGATGCCATAATCCGAGAGCCAATATAGAGAGCCAATATACGATGTACGTTCGGTAATCCCCTAGGCTGCTCCGTTATAAGCGATGAAATAATTGTGTGACCCGCCTGCATGAAACCGTTGTATGTCACGATTCTATGATGGATGCCTGTCTGGGGATGTCGCCATTGAATGATGATATATCGGATTTTGCTGTCTAGACAATAGTCCATTCCGCATTGCTCGCTCGTCGCCGGCGTCCCAGCTGACACCGACTGTAACTCTAGATGTGTCGGGGAAAAGTGCGTGTCGATTTTTATACACAAATTATCTATATAACGCATCGAATATTACAACTTGCCCTAGAATCTATGCATAAAGTTTTAAAATATCAGTATTGAATCAATTGACTATTTCGTTAGTCATCCTGCTTTAACCAAGCTTCTAGAAGATATAATTTCTTGATATTATTTCTGATTGATGTGTATTGTAAACAATCTCAGTAAATGTACACAGCTTGAAAAAGATCATCATTGTTTGGCGTCTTTCTATAAAAAGAGACCATATTGCTTTATATGTTCCAACCCAAACTACCCACCCTTTGCAGCAGTTTGCAACATTTTTGCGAGACAATGGTTAACCCTTGCCCTGCTAAGTCTGGAAATAATCCTACTAAAAAAATTTCACGTGTCAACTATAACAATCTCGCAGAAGAGGGGTAAAAAAAATAAAAATCGTACATTAAATTTCCTTTTTAACATAATTAATGAATATACTTCAGGATAAACTCTGGTCTTTCTTTGATTGGCAAAAAAATTTAGTCTTTATGAAGTTCCAGTCCTTGAAACGGTCGGGGAAACATTCTGGGATTTAAACAAGTTGAATCCCTAATCGTACAAGAAATGAAGTTATGCTGGAGCGAGCTATAATAGAAAGCTTGAGAGCGAAGCGATGAGAAGGAGGTTGTGGTACATCCGCCACATCCTGAGGAGACACCGCCTGTGTCCTTGACCTGGACTACTGGGGAAAGTGGAAAAAGCGTGGGAAGCCAAAGACTACTTGGAGCAGAACCGTCGCGAAAGGTAAACTTTACGGATATGCTGGGAAGAAGCATATACCACAGGGCAGCGTGGAATCAGAACCACTTCTTGCACAAAGTGGAGAGAAGGTGAAGATATTCACTGTCATGTAGTTTTAAAATGTATATAGTTTTGGGGCAGTCTATTTCCAAAACCCTTGAAGTTTAATAACAGACAGACTTGACGATGAGTTTATGATTTTAGATTAAATATCAAACTTGAACCTGTCAATAATAATATGTACGTAGATACAATACTTATAAATAATTATAAGTGATGAGTAATTCGCATAATTCATGAATTACTCTCTACAAAAGTCTTTAAAAATATATACTGAATCAAAAAAACAAATAAAACCTAGGTGTGATTTATAGCAATGTCGAACTATTTTTAACCATCTATACACTGAGCTGTGATAGCTCTATAACGATAGGTCAAAAAAATGATATCACTGTCTCGACTTGCGTCACGATTCCTAACAACGTTATCACTATTATCATGATTGTTGTTAATACTTTTGTACTTTTAATACGCATCAAGGCCTGGGGGGCCCGTGGGTTGGCCGTGTCTACAATCTGATAGTTCAAACACGGTGTTAACAAGCCGAGATTAATATTCCCTCTGAGCTAAGCCAATTGTAAAGAGACGGCGTTGTTTTAGTGCTGCTTTATTAATGGTAGTAAAAGTTAAAGCTCCTGCGATATTGAATTATTAGACCCTTATGAAATTTACCATAAACCACTTCCATTCAGCTAGTTATTAATAGACTGATTATGGAGGGGTTCCATGGCTGATAATCGAGGTAATACTTGTGTGAAATGCTAACCTATCTAGTAAACACGACAAACGAATTAGCCTCACTTATAAGGGGTGGGGGAAAACACTGTGAAAAACCCATCTGGGAAGACAATTTACCTTTTTCCATTCATGCCACTGGGTCCAAATGTCTACAGATGGGCTACATATGCTGCACACTCAGCTAAGTCTACAATAGTTAATGGTTATTTACAATGGGATGATGAGATGAGTGGGGAGGTCAGCGATATATAGACCATCCGTAGAGTATCTGAAGAACAGCCACGTAAGAGGGAAAAAAACCCCCAACAGAACCACACTGCAAAGGCTACCCAGACCCCCCATGGACACGGGGGTTTGAGGCACTCCCTGCCTGAAAAACGCCACAGGTAGTATAATGTTTAGAGATTAAAGATTGAAAAATCATTAATATTAAATGAACACTTTAAGTCTTTGTCAAACTCAGCATCTTCCATCTCTTCTTCCATGCTCAGCATCCTATTTTGGTGGTTCCATCCTCAGCATCCTGTTTTGGAGGTGCCATCTTCTGCATCCTCTTTTGGAGGTGCCATCCACAGCATCCCCTTTTGGAGGTGCCATCCTAAGCATCCTCTTTTGGAGGTGCCATCATAAGCATCCTCTTTCTGTGACTCTATCCTCATCATCATCCTCTTTTAGTGGTTCAATCCTCAGCATTTTTTTTTGGTGGTTCTATCCCCAGCATCCTCTCAGGGTGGTTCCATCCTCAGCATCTTATTTTGGTGGCTGCACACTCACTCCCTCTGCATCATCTTTCCTAAGTACTCCTCATTTCTTCTCGCTCCCCTTACCTAGTCCCCGAAAAGAATACCTTATTTGCCAAAACTGTATTTTGTAAACGCAGTATAATATAACAAAAGGTAATTTAATCGTAAAGTATTATTGTTTCACTGATATGGAAATAAATAATTCAATATAAGTCCGAATACAACTAAATCTGCAAAAGGAACAATAAATTACTCCAATATGTATATATCAAAATACTGCAACCTAATTAAAGATTTACTTCCGTACATTACGTGAGAATTTATTAATACGAAGACGAAATATATGCAGAAGATGTGACATTTATACTGATCATCATCAACCAGTTTATCAGTCAGCTGAGCGAAAGGCAAAGTACGCTCTCAGGCACGATTATGAAAATAAAGTGTTCATCGATATATACAATAAAATGTGATAGTTGGCCCGATATAATACCATGACCGCCATGACATTACCTCAACGTTTGATGATATATATAATGACCTTTCGCGGATTTCTCTACAGGTAGTCATATCAAAACGGAATATTGTTATGTTTGGAATATCAAGAGTTATGGTAATAGAGCTTTCAAATTACACCGCTTGTTGGACAACTTGTATGATCAAATAGTCGGCACCTCAGATCTGTACCAGCCTGATACGAGAATACTCAATCTGTACCGACCTGATAGATAGACCATGACGTGTTAAAATTATAAATTAACAAGACTTTTCGATAATTAACTTCAATATAGGGTGGACTATAGGTCCATTTAGACTGGTACTTACTAATTTTTATGTTCTTCAATTTATAAATACGTGACTGGGTATGGATCACAATATATGCTTATTTTTTCCCCTGCCTGCACTACATATGATACCGAAAGAAATCAAAAATCATTCTCAATCATTATTTACACATTTGAAGTATAATTTTAGCAAGTCATTGATAGTCGCAATAATGTAAGTTATATATACTGAGTGTTATAGCACCAGCGTTTGGCTGTTGAAGACTTCAGGCTAACGGAATATATCACTGAATGGCTGTTAAACTCAGCCTTGCGCATATTGTTAGGTATGTACATAAAATCATTCCCATAAATGTCACGTCGGGCAGCCTTGGTAGTTTACGATACATCCCTTAGGTAAACACTAAGGCATATAAGATACATGGCTTGCACATCATTACGATACATGGCTTAAACATCGTTAGGTGCATCTATTTACATCCTCAGGTATATTTAATACTCATTGTGACTAAAATTTCAACACTATAACCAAACTGTGAATGTGTTTTTAGCCGTGTGGTATGTAATGGACAATCACTGTTAATAACCACATTCAACCTTATGAGATCTAACCTTTCATGCAGTAAACCCTTAGCAGTCTGTTGTCTTAAAATTGTATTGCTATAGTAATGTACAGATGTCAGTGTGGTAAGGGTTAAGAGAAGAGAAATAGTGAATAATGTCTCAATTTTGAATATGCTGTTAAGTAGTGCATGCATTATAATTTTATATGTAGCAATATGTTATAGACATGAAAAATCACCATAACTCTAACAGATGCAACTATTTAGGAAATTATATTTATAAAGTTTATATTATTAAATAGCTGTTATATGGAACTGTTTGGTACCTTCGATATTTGTTCTACTTTCCACTGCATTATTCAACATTTTTATCCATTTCATGCTCACTGTAAATGTACATAACTGTAAGTAGCATTGATATGTATTACCTGTATAGTGTTAGGTTTAAATTTTATATAATTTAGGTTATTACATTATAGTCTTAGAGCGTTAGGCTATTGATTCATGTAAAGTGTGTTTGACAGATAAGCTAATAATTACACTTTAAACAAATAAATTTCATTTCAATTTCATTTCATACTCAAAAAAAATTATGACACTATGTATTAACTAACTAATTACTTTTCAAGGCTGGAACTTGAATTGAACATAGTTATAAAAAAATTCTAGTATATGTTTAAACTTTAAATAAACATATTTAGTTGTCGTTTTATATTTTCGTATAACAGCTGTAACATTACACCTATCCAGAGTAAAGTGTACAACTATCACAAATAACGATATGAGTCTTTGGGTGAGTTATTTTATAACGAATACTAAAAAGTTAAACGAACCTTCTCGGGCTTTCAGATACACTGTATTCGCTACAATGTTCTCTAATTCCATGGATCACTGACGGCGAAGGTGCCTTAGATAAAGGGCTTATACACAATCCTTGTGACGCATACATTTAATTACGCAATTCCACACATCCATAAGCTATGTAATCCAAATAGAAGCGTACATTTTTTCAGTAACTCAGGGTGTGGTACAATACACATCGCGGTACAATACACACACGAATCCAAAATGGCAGTACACGAACTGCCATTGGTCAATATCGGGTTATTTACTTCGCATGTAAATGATTGTTCCGTGTTCGATATACAGCTAACTGACCGCTGACTGTCCACCGCGCGGCAACAGGCGTAAATATTTTTTTTATAATGGCTTCACAAAAAACATTACTTCGTAAAAATGTGAACTCGGTAGTAGTAGTTGATGTTCAGCTCGTTGCAATACACGACAGATGAATATTATTTTAATGTTTTCACGTGAGCATCCGTAAACAACGTTTAGTATCGAGTAAATTGAACTTACCCCCCTTATCTCAATATTGAGTGGAGCTGTGGAGTTAATTACCCTTTTATGCATTACTCTAGTAATCTCCCATGTTACAAGTGCTGCGCATCAGCGGGTAAATACAAAATGATTGCCGTCCACCGAGGGGCTAAACCATGCATGACCTTAAAATGAGTGCTATTATTATATTCATTAACGCATAATTGAATTAAGATTATAGATCTTCTCTCAGACTGAGGCCTTACTATCGCACTTTTCAAATTTCGTGTTTTCAATGCTGATATGTAAAGATATAAAGTCGTGTTTAATATTTTATTACAACGACAGCGTGTTCTTTATTTATGCAAGTTAATTGTTGATACGATGCATTAGTTAACAGCACCCAATTCGATTGGTCGAGTGACATGAGCTAAATCGAAAACATTGCTGATCTAAACTGATGCTGAATTGGTTAACTTAACACATTTCACACGAAAACATTGTAGCATTCCCCAAACATTCAATCATGGAACTTTGAATGGAGACACACTTTAGGAAAAACACTGTCAACAAGTCTACTGCATGCGTGTTAGTTTTTTAAGCTATTATATCTTCTACGTAGAACAGATTAATCGTAATTTCACCATTTCATGCCAATTATGCTTTACTTGTTACATACCATGATATTTTCTAGTCATTTTTTGTGTATACCATGTACTACCATTGTACAGTGTCACTGATAACTAGTTCGTTGAAGAGGCACTATAAATACAATAATAATAACAACAACAACAATGCTCTTCTAACAGAGATGCCTTCGTCTTTTCAATCAATTGTTCCACCTTCCCGTTGGCATACAGACTGTGAACATCATCACATCACAGCCTCCTGGGTGCTGGCGCCATCTATGTGAAAGACCACCATGCAAGGCAGGTTGGCGGACACAAATCGGAGATGGTGCGCACGAGATAGCACTCACGACCTAACTAAAAGTCTCACCAACCAATCGACCAAATTACTTTATTCAATGCTCTTCCATAATACCCAGTGATGCATGTAAATGATTCTGCAAGCTTCTTAATAAAAAATCCACGCGGAACAAATTTATATATGTTCTTGGCACTACGCGTGTTTATGTTATATATTTTACGCATAGTTGAACAGCCAGGGGGCCAATTGCATAGGGTTACTTATCGAAGCTAGAATGTGCCGTGTGTGTCACATCTAACGTGATCGTGTCCATCAACAAAGAAAAGCTTCATCAATATCTAATGGAACACAGTCGAGGTCTTTAATATCAATTGAACACTGGCCAAAATACATAACATACAATGGAAAATACACATTCAAAAGATCTGTAGACATGTAAATCAATAAGCCGAGTGTATTGGAGTATGGGGCAATGGAATATCGCAGGAAATGATGAACGCAGTCACGAAACTGCGGCCTACATTAATAAGTTGGTTTCTAGTCATGTGCCTTCCTGTTTGCTTAGATAAGCATCTTAGTCATTGGCAGCATCTCTCAACCGTTGCTAACAACTGAAAGGCTGATGTAAACAGACGCCAGGGCACATGACTGGAAACCAACTCATTAAAAGTCTGGTCAAGCTTGGTGACTGCATTCATAATGTGATTGCATTTCCACCAGCCATAACCTTTGTCCTCACTATGTCGAATAATCTGCTTAACCCTTTGCACTCTGTTGTCACAGAATTGTATTGCTGTTATGATGTGAGTACTGATGTCAGTGTGGTAAGAGTTAATGAAATTATAGGGAAGCTACTTGTGGTTTTTTTATCCAGGGAGACTGAAGACTTACATTTCATGAGATTAAATTGCTGGATTGGTAATCATGCCTAAATTTGTTGATTTAACTTCAGCTAAATTTATCGTTTCTCCTTATCACTGCAGACTGGTCTTTGAGCATGCTCTCATGCTATTGAGCAGTTATCAGATTACATATATATCATTATTATTACCATTCTTGAATTTAGGGTCAGTAAGCATAGTGGTTGGATTATTGGACTTCAAGCCAAACGACCTTGGATCAATTCATGTTCATGGGGAGGGGAGTTATAGAGGGCAGTAAGCGTAGTGGTTAGAGCATTTGACATTGTATCCAGGGGTCCGTGGTTCAATTCCCACTCTAACCAGTGTATTACCTGTAGCGTTTTTCAGGCTAAAAATGCCTTAAACCCTTTGCCCATAGGGGTCTGGGTAGCCCTTACAGTGCGGTTCTGTTGGAGCATTTTCCCTCTGACGTTTGCTGTGCTTCAGAAGCTCTATATATGGTCTCTATGTCGCTTACCTCCCTCCTAGGTCGTCATCTCATTGTAAATAACAATTGACCTTTCAGAGATTTAGCGGAGTGTGTGACATATGTAGTCCGTATGTAGACGATTGGAACCAGTAGCGTGAACGGAAAAAGGTCAATTGTCTGTCTAGACTCGGTGGCTTCTTCACACTAGGTGTTTTTCCCCCACCCTTTATAAGTGAGGCTAATCAAATTGTTGTGCTAACCACTTTAAAAGGCTAGCTTTGTAAAGGGCCAAGGATGGCAAACGCAACGATTACTTCGGTAATCAGCCTATAAATACATACATACAGTGCAGAGTAGGCGACATATGTAGGCTGGTCGAAGGTCAAAAGTCAGTGTGTTTTTCACTACGGCCTTTTCCGCTCCCCTTATAACTAAGATCAATTCATTTATTGTGTAAACTACGTAAACATTGTAAAGGACCAGGAATGGCCGACATGATTACTTAGATAATCGGCCCCTTCCTGAATAACTAAATATTGCCATTTTAGATTTTGGTAGGTACCGCCATTTTATTATGATAGCTATGATATAGTGTGAAATACACACCATGTCTTTGCATATTGCTCAGTTAGGCATGTAAAGGGGAAGAAGTTAGTGGGATGGTAGGAGCACTGGACTTGTGACCGAAAGTTCACGAGTTCAAAACTGCCCGCCAGTCGACTGACTTCTGCTATGATCCTCAGCAAGTCATTAATTAATCCCCGATTGCTGGAGTTAACCAGTCTCCAAAATGGGTAGACACTTGATATTATCTTTGATAGGTGATTTGCAAATGTCGAAGGTATTGTATGTGCGCTGAATATAGCCACTATAAACACTCATTGTATACCGCATCTGAGGGCCTTGGCTGATATTTGCAGTCTATAGATGTTCTAGTTCACTGTACCTTTTTACTTCTTCAAATGTCCTGTTGACTTCACCGTGAAAAGATTACATAAATTAAAAAAAAATGAAAAGTGAATAAAATTAAATTTTCTACTGGACAGGTAGCCTGCAATTAAGCTTTTAAGTCCAGCATTGACGCAATGCAAATATAGTCTCTATATCACAAGCCTGACAGAGCCATGGATACGTATATTCCTTGCATTGTTACGGGGACTTACAAAATACATTATAACTACAAATTATAATAGATTTACCAGAACTGTAGTGAAAAATTATAGCAAATTTTTGATACTTATTTTATATTAGTGTGTTATTTGATTTTTAATATATGCCAAATATTATCATACTAATGGGTACTCATCAGAAACATAGCATAAAACGTGGTATATTTATGGAAGGAACTCTGCATAAAATCTCAATACATTATGGAGGAGAAATACACTCAAAAATTATTTGGTTTAACTGTGGCAAGTACGTAGGGCATGGGATTATGTCAGCAATATACAATAAAATGGAGTTTCCAATTGGCAATGACTGATTATATAAAATTAAATGGCGTTCCTGTGGAGTTGTAAATAGAAACATCTCCATGATGTGTGATCAGCGTTAAATACCTGAATAAACAGGAAGTAGTAGGTCTCTCTAGATAGTATTTCACCAGGTCAGCCAATAACAAAGTATTCTAAAAGCTTTAAAACAGTATTAATTGCATCACATGACATGGGGTGATCACAAGTACACATTTTGTGATGAGTCATAAGTATTTTTGTGGTAGTACACATTTTTATTGTGTGTACTTAGACAACAAAAACAATTATGACTCATCACTAACTGTGTACTTGGATAATTCTTATAAATGTAATTGCACTTCTCTTCTAGCGAGGTAATTTTATTTCTATATTGTGTCTTTTGTACACCTTATATACTAATTCCAATACAGATCTCCGCGCTCAAATTCAATCTGCCATTTTATTCCTGATAATGTATATTGAATTTTGCTCCTGCTGTTCCATACTTATCACTTTTCGATACTATTAACTTGTACAAATTATTGAAAATGATCGATACAATGGTTCGTATTTTCAAATAAAACAAATTTAAATAATTTAAATGTATTCGCAACAGTTTTGGTAATAGATGTACTACATGACAACAAAGAATATTACGATAAGCTTGGCACCGCCAGTCTGTTGTCACGCGATTTGTTACCCACAAAGCCCTGCGATGTGAGTTTCGCAACGCGTCGATTGTGAACTTCGAGTTCTTTCCATCGGAGTCGTTCCATCTCTTCCTGATACGAAAATTCGAAAACTTTAAATTGAACACCAATGACGACTATACAAGTGACCTTCGTGGTCAAATGAAATAATAAGGTAGATTTGCTTGCTTTAGCTTGGCAAATATCGTTGAATAAAATGCTTTTGGGTAAGTACCCATTGGGCAAAGTAGAGCTAAATGTAGATGTTACTGAGCTAGAAGTGTTAGTGCAGTTAAACTATGCCAGGCCCTACCTGTAATAGTATGTGATATATGTTTTTAGTTTTACGGTAATTACAGTTTCTGTCTAAATTATGGTAATGAGAGAGAATAAAGAGCAGATGAAGAATGGCTGCGCTTTGTGATCGAGTCAACGTTTTTGTCCTCTTATTTTACTTATTGATACTGAAAGTAGCAGGAAACAAATACAGATATATATCATACCAACATGATGAATAGATGGTGGCCATTTATAGATCACTAACCACTGCTTCAAGTCAACCTAGTCATTCTGCTGTGCTAGACAAATGAGGGCTAGACAAATAAGGGCTAATCAAAAGATGGCTACGCAAATGAGGGCTAATAATTTTCTTATATGTTGTGTTTTTTGTGTGATATTAAACATAGTTTTACAGTGTTTTCTAAATGTCTGACACTGTGCAAATATCCGATCTGTGCTGTAATATTTTTTGTGATATTTTTTTTATATGTGATCATACTGAATATGCCTATTTTTGTTTCGATTTACACATGGTATACCGAGTTTGTTTTTGAACCGTATTCCTTGTGCCTTGTGTTTGTAGTTAATCATAGTAACCATAGATTTGTAAAGTGTCGTTGATAGCCATGTGTTAAAAGGGCACTATAAATCAATTAAATTTCATTTCAATTCATTTTATAGCAACAGTGGGTGGTGTAAATTGAGGGCTGCAGAAACGGAGGTCAGTACCGCCCAATGAAACATTTCCATTTCTGGATAGATTCAACATTGTTTGCGTGCTCCCCCCCCCAAAAAAAAAAACCACCGCTATCAACATGAGTAGCTCTTGCATAAAGGTAAAGGTAAAGTACAACGTTTATATACCGAAGTATCACCCAAGAAAGGCTCTCAGATGCGGTTTACAATGAAATGTTTTTTGGGAGCTATTCAGCACATATACAATACCTTCAATACTCACATATCACCCCGCCAAGGATAATATCGATCCATTTTAGAGACGAGTTTACTGCAGCAATCGGGGATAAATGACTTGCTGAGGATCACCGCAGAAAAGTCGACTGGTGGGAATTTTCGAACCCGCGACCTTTCGGTTACGAGTCCGGTGTTCCTACCACTCGACTAA